>JAJAGP010001684.1:0-85491 GCA_025084515.1 Ancistrus triradiatus | reverse complement strand
ATATATATATATATATATATATATATATATATATATATATATATATATATATATATATATATATATATATATATATATATATATATACACATATATATACACATATATATAAGAACCTGTATATAGAGAATATAGCTATGTATGTGCATATAATCTTAGAGTTGTAAATAAATTGAAAAATAACCAGGAATGATTTGAATGAATAATAATAGCAGCAATTAACAATGATGATGTGTGATTATGTAAAGTGCGGTAGTGTAGCTGTGAGGTAGTTGCGGTGACTTATGTGTTAGTGTCCTGATTAAGAGTCCGAATGGCCTGCGGAAAGAAACTCCTCCTCATCCTCTCTGTCTTGGTCTTGGTCTCCCCAGACCTCAGCAGGGAGAAGAGTCCATAATTGGGATGACTTGGGTCCGTCACCATGTTCTGGGCCCTGGTACAGCACCGCTTGTTGTAGATGGTCTGCAGCTCACGGAGCTCTGTGTGTGTGATGCGTTCGGCTGATCGCAGCACCCTCTGGAGAGCCCGCCTATCCTGCACCGTGCTGTTCCCGAACCAGGCTGTGATGTTTCCAATTAGGATTCTTTCAATAATGCAGGTGTAGAAGTTCTTCAGTACCTTGTCAGATAGTCTGAAGTCCCTCAAGCATCTGAGATGGTAGAGATGCTGTCGGCCCTTCTTCAGCAGGTAGGTGATGTGGTGTGTCCATGTCAGGTCATATGTGATATGCACCCCGAGGTATCTGAAGCTGCCCACCCTTTCAACCTCTGCTCCCTGGATCAGAACAGGCGGGTAGTGTCTCTCCTACCTCTTTGCAAAGTCCACGATCAGCTCCTTCGTCTTGTTCACGTTGATGAGGAGATTGTTCATCTGGCACCAGATCTCCAGGTTTAGAATCTCCTCAAGATAGGCCTGCGCATTGTTGCTGGAAATCAGGCCCATCACAACGGTGTCATTGGCAAACTTGACGATTGTGGTAGAGCTGGAGGTGGCGGTGCAGTCGTGGGTGTACAGAGAGTACAGGAGAGGACTCAGTACACATCCTTGGGGTGCTCCGGTGCTGAGAGTTAGGGGTGGTGAGGTGTGCTTCCCTACTCTCACTGACAGTGGTCTGTTTGACAGGAAGCTGGAGATCCAACTGCATAGTGGTGGGTTGACTCCGAGGTTCTCCAGCTTGTTGGTGAGTTTGGAGGGCAAAATCGTGTTAAATGCTGAGCTGAAGTTGACAAAAAGCATTTTAACATAATTACCCCTCCCTATGTACAGGTGCATGAGTGCTGTGTGCAACAGATGGTTGATTGCATCATCTGTGGACCTTTTCTGTCTGTAGGCGAACTGTAGTGGGTCCAGTGATGTAGGTAGTGTGGATGTGATGAACTTCCTGATGAGTCTCTCAAAGAACTTCATCACAATGGAGGTCAGAGCAATGGGCCGGTAGTCATTCAGGCAGGCAGGTTGCCCTTTCTTTGGTACAGATATGATGACAGACTTTTTGAAGCACTCAGGTACTGTGGACTGTTCCAGGGACATGTTGAAGATTGTTGTGAACACAGGTGCGAGCTGGTCTGCACAGGCTTTCAGGACTCGTCCGGGGATGCCATCTGGTCCTGCTGCCATCCTGGTGTTCACTCTCCTGAATGTCCTTCGTACATCATGCTCCATGATAACGAGGATGTTAGCTGTCCTTGCAGGTGTGAGTTTCCCTCCCCCTGCTGCTTTGGCTTTGTGGATGGCTTCATAGGCTCCAGAAGTGCTTTCAACATCAATATCAATAGTGCCGTTGATAGCGTTGTTAACATAAATAGCACCTCTATCGCTATTATCACCTCCAGCTGCAGACTCGAAGCGAGCACAGAATGTGTTCAACTCATCCGCCAGGGAGGCATCTGCCCTCGTCATCAGTGATGGTGATCTGTAGTCTGTCATTGTTTTAAGTCCGTGCCACAGGTATCTAGATCCACTCTGTTGGAACTGTGTCTCTAGTTTCCTCCCGTACCTCCGTTTAGCATCTTTCACTGCTATTAACATTTTATTAACATTTGGTATCAATATAGATAAATTTGATGTTTTCCCGCAAAGTGATTCGATTTCAGATCACTATCTTTTAGTATTTGAGCTATCTCTAATAAATAAAAGCCTTCTGCCTCGTTATCACACCAAGCGCACTATCACATCTGCTACTCCAGCTGCGTTTATTAAAAACCTACCAGACTTAAAATTTAATACATCTATGGAGATCAATCATCTTGAGTGTGTAAATGAGCAATTAGAATGTGTGCTTCGCTCAACCCTGGACACGACTGCCCCTGCTAGGGTCAAACGTATTAGGGAAAAAAGGCTAGCACCATGGTATAATGACCACACGCATACCTTAAAGCAAAGAACATGGCATTTAGAGCGCAAGTGGAGACATAGTAAATTGGAGGTGTTTAAGGTTGCTTGGAGGGACAGCATGGCAGAGAATAAGCATGCCCTCACTAAAGCTAAAGCTGCATACTTCTCTTCAATCATAGAGAAAAATAAGAATAATCCGAGATTTCTCTTTAATACAGTCTCCAAATTACACAAACCCCACAGAAAGTGACTCTCTCTCCCATTCTTGTGTTAATTTTAACATATGATTTTCATGACTTTCTTAATTATAGAATAGAAAACATTAGGCCTAAAACCAGGCTCATCACATCACCAAAAATTGTTCAGCAACCTCCAGATGCAGCACGAGTGAAGACATCTGTCAATTAGCTGTTATCAAGACTTAGAATCTTTTTACCAATTACTAATACTGAAAACTATCCCACTGGTCATCTCGTCTAAGTCATCAACAATGTTTGTGTTTTAGATCCAATTCCTACACGTCTACTCAAACAAGTATACCTATGTTATAGAGCTAGTTAATTTAATTTCAATCCTACCTTTGGTTATTGTGCCAAGTCCTTTAGTCTGGCCGTTAATCAAAATCACTGATTAAAAAGCCAATCTTGACCCTTTTGTGATATCTAATTAATAGACCAATTTCAAATCTAACTACCGTTTTTCTGTCCAAAATCTTAGAAAAACCTTCTATCATCAGCTCTGTAGTCACTTCCAAAGGACATTGGAAATTATTAAACATTTCAGCTGGCTTCAGGGCCCCATCATAAGTACTGAACAAGCATTAATTAGGGTAACAAATGACTTGGGTTAATGTCCTCAATAAGGGATGGTGGTTTTCTTTTCTTGTTCTGTTAGATTTCGTGCGCATTTGACACTATAATCATGATGTTTTTACAACAGACTAAAAATACTGTAAGTATTAAGGGATTTGGCACTTTCTTTCTTGGTTTAAATCCTACTTAACTGACCGTACCAGTTTGTTCATATAAATAATCTAAGATTCAAGCTCTCAAAGTGGAAGTATGGCGTCCTCAGGGGGTCAGTGCTTGGCCTGCTTTTATTCTCTCCTGTACATGCTGGCTGCACTGAGGCTCAGTTTTTTATTTCGTAAACATGGCATGAGTTTCCATTGCTATTCAGAAATGATACCCAGCTGTACATATCAGCCCAAAACTAATGACGCCTTACAATCAACAAAATTGAGGACGTGTAAAGGAAATAAAATATTAGAATTTGTTATTTAATTTTCTCTTACTTAACTCAATAAAACTGAGGTTCTATTGGGTGGGACTCAGGCCTGTGAGAGACAGGTAGCTACTCGATCCTACATCTAGATTTTGGCTGTCCAGTGTTGCCAGTCCGTATGTAAACTTATGTTGTCCCACATTTGATTCACGACTCTCCTTGATGCGCACAAAGCATATCACTCGAATTGCTTTCTTTTCAATTAACATACATATCGCTAAACTTAGAATATCCTCTCTTTTTAATGATGCAGAAAAACTTGGTTCATCTGCGTTTTAACCTCAGTTTTGTTAGTGTAACGCTTACTTACTGGATGCTCTGTAAAATCTTCTTTAATAAACTTCAGTTAGTTCAGAACACACAGCTGCCCGAGTTGCTAACTCGAACTAGAAAATTTGATCATACACTCCTGTTCTACATCACTACCCTGGTTACCAGTCAAATTCCGCATTGATTACAAAATCCCTTCCTGTTAACTTATAAAAGCTCTACAATGTCCTGGCCCCACATTATCTAGTGAACTCTTGTAGTTTTACCATCCAACTCGTCTACTTTCGTTCCGCAGGGGCAGGACTTCTTTTAGTTCCTAGGAATTAAAAAGTCACGCAGGGGGAAAGGCTTTCTCATACATGGCCCCCAACTATGGAATAAACCTTTCACTTTCGTTCGAGATTCAGACACCTCCAAAGTTTGAAGTCTAAGGCTAAAGACATACTATTTAGGAGCTTTCTTCAGGCTTTTTGACTAGAATTTAGACCAGATGCTGGCTTTGGTCGCTGGGGCCGTAGTCGGGAGTCATGTCTGGCCGCCTGCCTTGTCCGCTAGCCGGATTGGTGAGTGGGCGTCCGGCCTGAACTGGGGCTTCGGTCCTCGTGATCCTTGACTCATGCATCCTTGCCCTTTAGAATAAGTGCAAGCTGGGGGTTTCATGTCAAAGAGTCTTATGGTGATCAGAGACGTTGGGGTTGCCGTCTTCTGCTCTCCGTGGTGTTACCAATCGTCTCATGTGATCCCTCTTGGCTGTGTTTCCCCTACCAGTTTCTTTTCTCCTTTTCTAGCTTTCTAGCTAATGCTGCCGGGGTCTCATGCTACACTTGGCATCAGTGATTGTTAATAAACACTGTGCTCTTAATCAATAACTAATTACATTTTCTGTTTTCTCTCCGAGCTGTGTTCCGGTAGTTCTGGCCCCACACATGATGTTCATCTGCTGGAGCTCCACTCAAGCTGCTTCCGTCATCAGCTCCAGCCCCATCATACCCGGGCCACTTAATGTCGATGTGCATAATTCACATTTTATTCGACCTTTGACTCCATGACTTTAGTTCGCTTTTAGATTTATCATCTACGCCGCCCAAGGAGGTTGGGTTTCTTTTGAGTCTTGGTCCTCCCAAGGTTTCTTCCTAAAACTAGGGAGTTTTTCCTTGCCACTGTCGCCCGAGGCTTGCTCAATTTGGGATTGAACGTAGTTATTAGGAGATAATCTAAGCTTGTAAAGTTGCTTTGAGACAATGCTCCATTGTAAAAAGCGCTATATAAATAAATCTGACTTGACTTGACTTGACTGCTCTACGCACACTGTAAGATGCAAAGTTGTACTCCTTCATGTCTCCGCTGAGTGCAGCGTTATAGGCAGCAGTTCGGGATCTCAGAGTCTACGTCATCCAGCGCATCCTGTAGAGTAGCTTCTAATTGGTCTGACCAGCGTGTGATCTCCCTCTGAACTGGGGCTTCCTGTTTCAGCCTTTGTTTATATTTTGGCATGAGGAAGATGGTGGCATGGTCAGATTTGCCGAACTGCGGCTGTGCCTGAGCCTTGTAACTGTTTTTCTGTGTTGTGTAGCAGTGATCCAGTGTCCTATTGCCCCAGGTGGGACAGGTTATGTGCTGGTGGAATTGGTGTGTCTGAGGTTGGCGCTGTTGAAATCACTAGCCACAATGAAGAAAGAGTTCTTATGAATAGCTTGGTACCGAGCAAGAGACTCATGAAGTTCACACAGAGCAATGTCCGTATCCGTTTGTGGTGGAATATAAATGGCACTTACAATCACTGAGCTGAGTTCCCGAGGCAGGTAGAAAGGACAACATTTGATTGTTAAAAGTTCCAAGTCCGCTAAGCAGAAATGCCGGAGTGGAACAACATTGGTGCTGTCACACCAGTTGCTGTTCACCATCAGACACACTCCACCACCTCGCAACTTCCCCAATTCCAATGTTCTGTCCATGTGGTGTACTGACAAGAACTCAGCCGGCTGGATGGCATGGTCCGGTATCGCTGGGGTCAGCCATGTCTTGGTGAAGCACAAGATGTTGCAGTCACGAGTGTCCCTCTGGAACTTGATTCTGGCCCAGAATTCATCCAGTTTGTTGTCAAGAGACTGAACGTTAGCTAATAGAATACTCGGCAGTGGAGCACGGTGTGCTTGAGTCCTGTTCCTCACGGCAGCTCTCTTCCCTTGGGGCCGCCGCTTCCTCACGATCTCACTTGGCCAGGTCGGGTCTGGACTTAAAAGTGATTGCAGGTGGGCGTTTTTGTCCTTAATTTCCTGGAGTTGTTCTCTTGAATAGCTAATGTGAGCCACAGAGTGATGTTTTCCTGGTAATTCTGCGGTATAATATGTGAAAAGCAGATGCGATGGCAGCCGACCTCCCCGGTGCCATCTTAGCAGACCCAACAGTGGTTGCACAGCAGAGGTCAAGTCAAGTCAAGTCAGATTTATTTATATAGCGCTTTTTACAATGGAGCATTGTTTCAAAGCAACTTTACAAGTTTTAGATTATCTCCTAATAACTACGTCCAATCCCAAGTTGAGCAAGCCTAGGGCGACAGTGGCAAGGAAAAACTCCCTAGTTCTAGGAAGAAACCTTGGGAGGACCAAGACTCAAAAAGGGACCCAACCTCCTTGGGCGGCGTAGATGATAAATCTAAGAGCGAACTAAAGTCATGGAGTCAAAGTTCGAATAGAATGTGAAGTATGCACATCGACATTAAGTGGCCGGGGTATGATGATAAATCATCCCCAGAGGTGGGATTCAAACCTTGCACTTTCTTGTCCATAGTCCAGTTAACCTCTAGGCCACCACAGTATTTTAATTAGACAGTCCTTTGCTTTTAGGTCTTGTGTGAAAATTGAATGCAATTTTTGTTAATATTTATGCAGGAAAATTCTAAAGGGTTCACAAACTTTCAACACACATACTGCCATGTAGCCCCTGAGTAACATGTCCCAACCGCCTCACAATAGACTATCATTTGTTTCGCAGATTTGAATATTTTGACGAGACCAGTTCATACAGTGGTGTTTGAAAGTTTGTGAACCCTTTAGAATTTTCTATACTTCTACATAAATATAACCTAAAAACAACATCAGATTTTCACAAAAGTTCTAAAAGTAGATAAAGAGAGCCCAGTTAAACAAATGAGACAAAAATATTATACTTGATCATTTATTTATTGAGGAAAATGATGCAATATTACATATTAGTGAGTGGCAAAAGTATGTGAACCTTTATGATTAGCATTTAATGTGAAGGTAAAATTAGAGTGGGATGTTGGAGGGTTTCCTCACATTAGCTGCTGACTTCAGGGCTTTCCACAACATTTCGATTGGATTAAGGTCTGGACTTTGACTTGGGCATTCCAAAACTTTAACTTTATTCTTCTTTAACCATTCTTTGGTAGAACGGCTGTTGTTGTCTTGATCCCTGTTCTTTAAATAAAACAGGGTGCATATTCACATCTGATTGTCATCCAATTGATTGAAAACACCTGACTCTAATTTCACCTTCAAATTAACTGCTAATCCTAGAGGTTCACATACTTTTGCCACTCACTAGTATGTAATATTGGATAATTTTCCTCAATAAATAAATGACCAAGCATAATATTTTTGTTTCATTTGTTTAACTGGGTTCTCTTTATCTACTTGTAGAATGTTTGTGAAAATCTGATGATGTTTTAGGTCATTTTTATGCAGAAATATAGAAAATACTAAAGGGTTCACAAACTTTCAAGCACCACTGTACTGTACAGCCTGTACCACCGGCTGCTTTGAATCTCACCTAAAACGAAATATACACATGTAATAGCAAATGTAGGCACAGCTTACTATATAGTACTGCTTTTATTTCACACCTCACATATCTTATGTTCTTACCACTTTTTACTGAAAACATACAAAATATACTATACTAATACAACAGTGACGTCGAAATGTAAAATTATAACAATATTTCAAGATGCTGTAGCAGGGCTGCCAGCTTTGAAGAATTTGATGGAGAGAGATTTGATGCAGATTTGAGCCAGTTATTTAGAAACAATAAAATGTGACATTGTATTTGTAGTTATTTATCAGCATATGCCAGATTTGACTATTAGTTCTGCACATTAAACTCCATGTTTGTGTAAGTTAGTTTCCTCCCTGGTTGTGCATAATTGTTCCAATTCTTGCTGGTTTATTTATACTCATTGCTGGTTCCCACTGAACAGTCAGATTCAGTATCACCCATGAATCGCCTGAATCGCCGAACATTTATGCCATCGAACCCTTGCGACAACTGCTGACAGAAAATAGAATTGCAGTCTTGAAAGTCTTAAAATAACATGGTCAAACCAGAGTCTGGCAGCAAGATTTACCTACTTAAAGCACCGGTAGAGCAGTCACAAGACAGTTGAGTTTTCAGACAAGAACTGTTATGTTCTGTGGCCAGAATTGTAATTTCATGTCTGCGGACAATTGGGACTACATTGCCCACAATCCCCTCCGGGAACAATATGGCTGCGGACTCAGCTGAGACTATTTATGTTTGATTACTGTTTGCTTGCAAACTGCGTACAGCTTTGCGGTACTCCTTTTAAGCCAGGTTCTCCCAAACGCTGGAGCGGGAGCATTAGTTCACTTTGCATGAGCTGTAGTTATGTTTGGTTTTTCTCCACTTGCCTGGATTATTTGTGTTGCGGCTCCATCCGCTGGATTATCCTTTGTTGCGGCCCCATTCCGCTGGATTACCTTTTGCTGAGGTTTTGCCACTGGACTGCACTACTGATTTGTGGCCTTTTTTGCTCTCCCTCGTCCGCCCTGCATCTGCCTGGCTCCCCTATTCGCAGCTGCGTCCGCAGTTTATGTTTTAGAGTTTGTGGCTCTGGTTGTTATTGTGTTAGCCTCCCCGCTAACCTTGGTAGCTCTCCATTCAATCGGGTTGCTTACTGCTGGCTCCCCTAACTCCTGTTAGCTTCGGTAGCTCTCCGCTCTTTCCATTTGCTTCCGTTCGTTCCTCGGGCTCACCTCTAGCCTCGGTAGCTCTCCGTTCAATCCAGTTGCTTTCCATCAGCTCATCTAGCTCACCGTTAGCTTCAGTAGCTTTCCGTATCCTCCGGTCACTCACCGGCAGCTGTGGTAGCCCTTCTTGTTAGCTTCCATGGCTCCCCGTGGCTCACCTCTAGCTTCAGTAGCTCTTCGCTTCTTCCTGGTGCTTCTGTTAGCTCCTTGGGCTCACCTCTAGCTCTCCTTTCAATCTGGTTGCTTACCGTCGGCTCATCAAGCTCACCGTTAGCTTTGGTAGCCTTCCGCTTCCGCTTCGCTCACTGCCAGCTACAGTAGCTCCTCACATTAGCCTCTGCCGCCTCCCGCTAACTCTGCAGCCTGCTCGCTAGTTTCCTTAGCTGGACCTCTGCATTCGCCTGCACATCCCTTGACCTCAATGTAACAGGAACACTGTTACTGACATGTGTAATGGTTGCTAGATAGCACCACATAGATTGGTTACAAAATCAGTGCATTTGTCCAGTGTATCTTTTGTTTCCAAGTTAATAGTCATGTGATGAGACAATTAGATTAGAATGTTTTTTTGTTTTTTCCATCTTTCAGCATAATGTTATGATTATATCTTTATGTGGCAACCATGTTTCAAAGGCATATATTACGAACCCACTATAAACTGGACTTGAAAGTGCTTGGTGCTGGAGAAGTTTTAGTTCCGAATTCATCCATCTCTGTGAAATTATTGCATGATGTATCTAAAACAAGAACATTTTATTTTGCAAAGGGGGAAAGTAGGCCTAATGTAATTGAAAGTGAAAATTTGATTGTTTTTAAATATTATAAGTAGGCTATTCCATGACTTGTTTAATTTCTTAACTGTCATATTTTCACATAAGGTTAATAAATGATATATAATTTTTAGCTCTCAATTTCTCAGAAAATGCTATTGGGAATACACTGATCATAACATCCCCATCCATGCCTTCACATTGACTTTAAATATCTGTGAATTGCCTTGAAAAGACATTATATTGAATATCATTCCAATAATTTACACCCAAAATCCCCTCCCAATAGACTATTATTACTTGTGCACATTTGGATGCTTTGGCCAAAACCATAAATCACAAATCAACAGACTGCTGTTTTGCATGTTTTGTGTGGAAAATGGTCTGATTGTTTTAGTTTTTATAACAATATATATGAATACTATCATTTGTATACTGTAAAGTTTGTCGTCATCACACCCCCTGTAATACTGTATACTGCGCTATTATCTGAGGACGGTATGAAAAACGTCAGTACAGCCCATCCATACTGGACGCTTTTAGCGATAAACAGCTAGCCTGTGTACACCTCTATTTTCTATCATTGCATTACAACTGGCCTTAGGCTAAAAATTACTATAAACTGTTGCCTTGCCCTGATATTCTTTATGTACAGTAAATGCATCTTTTGGCATCTTACGTAAGGGGCCTAATACCTAGTCAAGAAATGTAGCGTAATTAAGTACATATTGTAACTACTGTATTTTTGAAAGAAGCATATATGGCTCTTCACTGCTGCTATATGATTTCAAATAGCACTTAAGTACACTGACTACTAAACCTGGGAATTTTTTTCCCAGGAAGTATGATGGAAATAAAACCCCGTAGGCACATAGGTCATCATCATACGTCACGTTAAAACATTAATAGATGATTTTAAAACGTACATACCGCAGCACTTTGAATTCACTTCTCAGCACATTTTGACGAGACAATGAGTCTCAGCACTTGTTGTTTGTTTGTAAATGTGTATCTGTTCTGTAGTTTTGGAAGCCCCTGGTGAAACATAAATTGTACAACATGGATAAGTTTCTATCCCCAGCGTCACATCATAGACCGTAAAAAATAAAAGCATTTTGTTTTTTTGACATTTTATTCTGCATTTGATGTTCTCAAATGGAACATAAATTATAAAAATAAAAGCTTGGAGATGAATTCATATTTTGGCCCAAGAGTTTACTTCAATTTAAATTTGTATGTTTGAGACACGCAACTCGCTCCAGTCGAAACAATAGCAGCACCTGTCAGCCCTCGCTCAGTGCAGATCTCGGCTGTATTTCTCCTGTTTTTCTTTATTTTTACATATACAGTACAGTATATTTACTGCAAATAAGCCACCATGGGTCCTAAGAATGTTAGTGATAAAAGCCAACCAAAAGAAAACGGTGAGAACTCTCACGCATATATGCAGCAGCACCCTGAGTTTGTCAAGTATTTTGTTATTATTTTTCTATGGCACACTTGAGTGTCTGAAGGCGCTTTTGTTTACAATTCTACTCGTTAGCTTAGCGGTACAACTGAACTTCTGTACACTCTTTTGTGTATGGTTGCTTACTCCATGCTACTCATTAGCTTAGCGCCACGCTTGAGCGTCTAATCGCTCTTTTGTTTTCAAGTTCGCTACTCTACGTTTATTCTCTACTTTTTCTGTGGATACTTTTTCTGTACAAAATCATTATTATAATCACCTGTTGACATCACATGTTTGAAATCACATAATTATCTACTTTTTTCACGTAATTACTAGACTTAACTTGCCCGATTACAACTTTTTTGCAATGTGGCTAGGGTGTGGCTTTTTTGCAATGGCTTATAAATGTTAGGGGTCCTACCGGTTATCGATGATAGAGAGTAGGATCTCTGGCAGCCGCTGCAATCAAGCCGCCCCGTCAGTAAAGGCTATTTGATTGCAAATGATCCACACCTGCTACTTTTGGCTATTTAAGAGCCTTGCAAGTGGTAGTAGGTGTTGGATCTTTCCACCAACATGCCGTTTACGTCCCGCGATCGCCGCTACGGCTTTATTGTGCTTCGCCGGTCTTTTGCGTGTTTTTTGAAACCTCACCTGTCTCACCGCTCCGATACGTAGTCATGCGCTTTCGATTCATTTTCTTTATTTTGTAGGGAGTAGAGGACAAGCTGGTCTCGTTACGGAGGCCAATTCCCGTAGTGCTGAGAAGCATGAGGTAATTTTGCCAGGGAAGTAGGTAGCGTAGGGCCAGCTTTATCGCTTTCGTTTCATTTCTATCGCATTTCCCACGCTTCCTGCTTCCATCCCTCGCGTTTCCCACGCTACACGCCGATCTGCGCCTGCGCTTCGCTTAGCAGTTTGCTCAGCACTCGGCAAGCGCTGAGCAGCGCTCGGACACGCCCCTCACTGCGTTTCTGCAGGGCTGACATAAGACGGGGGATTCCCTCCTCCCGTCTTTCCCTCTCTCTCTCTCAGCGCAGTCGTGAGGCTCACTTATTCCTTGTTATTTTTTTTTTTGTATTTCATTAATTACTGTTTTATTTATTTTATTTATTTAAGTTCATTAATACCATCTGGAGCTAACTGCATCTGAGTCCCAAACCTTCTTTTTCAGTTTTGACGGTTCGCCATAGTTTTTAGATGGCGAACCGTAACAATAAAATATTGATTTCTGGGGTTTTGTGACAGATTAATTCAATTTACATTGTTCCTAATGGGAAAAAAACGTTGTCGCTGTTTTCTGTACTCAAAAGCCTTCTGGAAAGAAGTACCGAGGTTCCACTCTAACCCAAAAATACATTAAAATGAAGATTTAATCTACAAGTACAGGTGATGGCAGTTTAACAAAAACAGGATCAGGTTTGCCAGCTGTTCAGTCTCCAAACTGGGGACAATTACCCTCTGTTCAGAAACACAAAACTGCTCCAATTACTCCTGTACCTGAAGACACACCTCCAAACTCACATGCAACCAACACACACACACCATCAAAAGAAAGGTGGCTGTTATTCCACACACCACAGATATTATCACTGCAAACCAGGTGCACAGAAGCAGAAGTCCCAAAAAGAGTGGCCAGTCAATAGACAGCCTCTACAAGAAAATAGAGAAATACAATAATAAAGTAATACCAATCAGTTACAAGTCATCTCCAACTAACAACTAACTGGGACTGTGGTAGCTTAGTGTTTAAGGTACAGTACCGTGGACCAATAGGTCCATGGTTCAAATCCCACCTCCAAGGAACTGCTACTGTTGGGTCCTTGAGCAAGACTCTTAGGGTGCACTCACACTAGGCAATTCGAACCGCACCTGGGCGCATTTGGTAGCCGAGCGCGGTTCGTTTGGCTTGTCTGAGTGCTCCCAATCGCACCGGGGCACGATTCATGAATCGTGTATACTTATACATGGCTTTTATATTTCTCTTTGTTCGCGCTGACACACAGACCTAATGCGCCTTATAATAAGGAGCATTGATTATGTGACACGTTGTATTTCGGCTTATCATGCGCACAACGGACTTCCTGCTTGTATTTAATATATGTGACTTTTTTGTTTCTCTTTGTTCGCTGACACGCAACCATAATAAGCTTTATAATAAGTGCATTGCTTATGCAGCACACTGTGTTCCGGCTTCTCGTGCTGTACATTGGACTTGATGCTTGTACTTACTATGTGACTTTTTTGTTTCTATTTGCGTGCTGACACACAGCCCTAATAATCCTTATAATAAATGTACTGATGATGTGACGCAGTTATTTAATAACATACTTCTGTGCCTTTCTTTGGTTTCGTTTTGTACGCGCTGACACACAGCCCTAATATGTCTTATAATAAGTGCATTGTGTAACGATGATGCAAGCCCTTCAGCTTGCATCCATCTTGTTTAGCTCCCCCCCTGCTTTCTGGTTCCCACCCAGCAGGTGGGGCTGTAGCCACCTGCTGGTCTGTCCTCTCTATATACCCCGCTTCCTGTGCACTTCCTTGTCTGGATTTATCACACTATGGTTGTCCTTGGCTCCTGTGTCTTGATCCTCCTTGCTAGTTAGTCTCCTTTGCCTTGTCTTGTTCCTTTGTGCCTTAGTCTCTGTTTCTCTGTGTCTCTGCTATTGGTTAGCTGTCTTAGGTTTAAGTTGTGTGTGTTGTATTATTAGCCTTGTTGTTGTGTGCAGTTAGCCTTCCTTGTTTGCTAGCATTGTTAGCTTCTTTCACGTGTTAGATGTTTCTTGTGTTCCTGATTATTCTTAGTTTATGTCTGTGTGGTTTTGTTTGTATGTTTGAACATGTGCACTGTAAATAAACCCGTCTCACTTGCATGTACGTCCGCCTCCCGTGTCCTTCCTTGCCCTGAGCATTGATAATGCTCTGTGTTCCGGCTTTTGCTGCACACCGGACTCTATGCTTATACATGGCTTTTTTATTTCTCTTTGTTCGTGCTGACACACAGCCCTATTAAGCCTTATAATAAGTGTATTGATAATGCAGCACACTGTATTTTGGCTTATCATGCTGCACAGCAGACTCTATGCTTATACTTATACATGGCTTTTTGTTTTTTTCTTTGTTTGTGCTGACACATCCCTAATAATCCTTATAATAAGGTGCACTGATTATGTGACACGCTGTATTTCGGCTTATCGTGCTGTACAGCGGACTTCCTGCTTGTATTTAATATGTGACTTTTTTGTTTCTCTTTGTTCGCGCTGACACACAGCCCTAATAAGCCTAATAAGCCTTATAATAAGTCCCTGTTTTTGAGCCCGTCCTAGCATGGCTCTTCCTTTTGCCCTTACAGGCTGCATTTATTACATTGTTACTTTGGTGGCTGAGCTCTCACACCGCAGCCCAGGGTTCAATCCCCAGCAAGTTTCTGTTTATTTAGTTTCTTTCCATTTCTGTTTATTTAGTTTCTTTTTATTTATTTATCTTTGGTTCCTCCCTTCCATCTGGAGCTAACTGCAATTGGGTCCTAAAACCTAAAACCTATTACCCTTTGATTAATAACCACTTTAATATATACTTTTATTATCAATGCATGTATGTAGATGTTTCATCTTAAAAGGGAAAAGTAAAAAAAAAAAGAACGTATTACATCGTTTACATTTAATATTTTAGTCAATTATGTGACTGTGGTAGCCTAGCGTATAAGGTACTTGACTATGGACCAGAAGGTCCAGGGTTCAAATCCCACTTCTGCCAAGCTGCCACTGTTGGGTCCTTGAGCAAGAGCCTTAACCCACAATTGCTTGGATTGTAAGACCGTACCAATTGTAAGTCACTCTGGATAAGGGCGTCTGCTAAATGCTGTAAATGTAACTAAAGCTGCTGTAGATTTAGCTGACTATAATCTTATTATAATTAGTTGATGAAAACTAGACTAAAACTAAAATCAATTCAGATGACTAAATTATGACTAAAACTAAATTACAGTTTAGTCAAAAGACTATAACTAAAACCAAATTCAAATTTAATCAAAATTAAATCAAAATTAACACTGACTGCAAGCAGCTCCAGATCCGAACAACATAGGACTGTCTTTAAAGTGATATGTCCCGAATTACACCAATGGTTGCTAACATAGATGAGTCCCTACCTTTTCCCGCACATTTCCCGCACGTTTTTGAATCTTGCTCTCACATCGGTGAATCCATGCAGATCCATGTTAGCTTCCAGTACGAGCTGGGGTAGCCATGTTTTCGTAAATATCAACAAGCTGCTCTCACAGTAAATCCGCTGGTTGTTTAGTGCAGGCAGCTCATCTATCTTGTTCGGCAGTGATTTTATATTCCCCATAATAATGGAGGGAATGGATGGTGTACAGCACCGCCAATTGTCTGCTTGCTTAGCCTTTAGCTTAGCCCTGACTTTAGATCCCCTGGTTATTCTCCTCAGCTCTGCCAGAATGCGATGTCGTATCCCGGCTTGTCCCACTGTTCTCAGGGCCAGCATCTCTTCTCTTGTGTAAGTGAGAAAAATGGCTTCTGGTTGCATCTTAAAATTAGAAATATCCATGGGATATATATAAAATACACAATTTGTGAAAAAAAGAGGTTAAAAAAGGTTAAAAAGCTAAAAAAAAACTACAGAGCTCAGGCTAATTATGTAGTGTGTTTGACTTGTTGTCATGTGTGTCTGTTGGTGTGGAGTTTCTGGTATTCAGATGATGTACCAACAGGTCACTGTCTCACACCGAGTGCTCTGTGGTGACATCATCCATTTCAGTTACAATTGGAATTTTGTCATTTGAATTTTGAATCTGAACATTTGTCAATGCATTTCTATGGAGAAAGTTAATTAAAAATTTTAATCTATTAAAAACTTTGACTTTTGGTCACTTGCAGGTTTGTGTGTGAGTGATTAATGTAATTGGTAGTGTGTCCCAATACTTTTGACTGTGTTCGGGGGGTTGTCCTAATAAATCGATTTTTAATATTTTTAATATTTAAATTTTAATTTTTGATGACACAAAGGTTTATAGAAGCATATGTTTCTCTAAAATCGCAATGTACTTTTCTACATTAGTGCTGCCATCGTGGAAGTATAAATTACTGTTGCCAAGGTCATTGACACAGCCCCATAAAATGACAGACCCATGCTTTTGGACTTGTTTAGGGTTTGTCTTTGATCCAGAGCACACGGCATACATTTCTTCCAAACAAGATCTGGAATACTTATTCATATGATCACGTTACACATGTCCACTGTGTGATGGTCCATCTCAGAGAAGTTGATGCCCCTTTGAGACATTGGTAGCATAAGGCTTCTTTTTTGCACAGTAACTTTTTAAGTAGCATTTGTGAATGTAACAGCATATTGCAGTGCTTGACAAATGTCTTCCAAAGAATCCCTTGCCCATGTGGTTATGTCAGATATTGAAGAATATTTGAAAACTTTTTTCATGCATTTGTTAACTGGAGATCTGCCCAACTTTGCTCCTCAAAGACACAGCCCCTTGTGGATACTGCTTTTCTACCAAATCACGATTACAGTCACCTGTAAGACATCACCTGTTTAAAATAATCATTATTTATTTATTACCTCATTACTAACCCTAAATTCTACTGTCCTAACTTTTCTTGGAATGTGGTGCAAACATACAGTATGTCAGTAGTAAAAAACACCTCTAGTGATGCGGACAGTGGACCTATTCAAGCTTCATTCACCAGATTTAGGCGTACAGGACATGTCTGGTACCAGACACTACACATGCCATGTTTGACAACTTAAGACCTAGATACACCTATCAGGTCTCAGTCTATACCAACACTGATTAACTTAGTAACCAGATCAATGTATTTGGCACAATTGGTAAGTATTACTGCTAGTAACACTGTAAGTAAAATTGCCAAGGTAAGATATTAAATCTGAATTTGTTTAACAAAAGAAATGTATTTATGTTATCTCAAAAAAGACTGAAGTCAAACTTTTGTTGTACGCCCACATATTATGGTTAGGGTCTCAGGGCAGAGTCCAGAGCTGAAAAGAGTTCAAGGTGTTCAAATTGGCTTTCAAATTCCCCCAGATCAAAATCTGATTGAGCATCTGTGGAATGTGGTGGACGAACAAGTCCATGCCTCGACGGGTCAAAGCCTTGGTGGCACAAGGGGAACCTACAAAATATTATGCAGGTGGTTTTAATGGTATGGCTAACCGGTTTATACAATGGAGCAAAAAAAGTATTTACTCAGCCACTGATTGTGCAAGTTCTCCTACTTAAAAAGATGAGAGAGGTCTGTCATTTTCATCATAGCTACACTTCAACTGTGAGAGACAAAATTCCAGGAAATCACACTGTATGATTTTTAAAGAATTTAATTGTTAATCATGATGGAAATTAAGTATTTTGTCACCCACAAACAAGCAAGATTTCTGGCTCTCACAGACCTGTAACTTCTTCTTTAAGAAGCTCTTCTGTCGTCCACTCGTTATGTCTATTAATGGCACCTGTTTGACATCGTCATCTGTATAAAAGACACCTGTCCACAGCCTCAAACAATCAGACTCCAAACTCAACCATGGCCAAGGCCAAAGATCTGTCGAAGGACACCAGGAAGAAAATTGTAGACCTGCAGCAGGCTGGGAAGAGTGAATCTACAATAGGCAAGCAGGTTAGTGTGAATAAATCAACAGTGGGAGCAATTGTAAGAAAATGGAAGACATACAAGACTATTAATTATCTCCCTCGATCTGTTGCCCCACGCAAGATCTCATCTCGTGGGGTCAAAATGATCATGAGAACAGTGAGCAGAATCCCAGAACTACAGGGACCTGATGAATGACCTGCAGAGAGCTGGGACCAAAGTTGCAAAAGCTACCATCGGTAACACACTACGCCAAGAGGGACTCAGATCCTGCAGTGCCAGGCGTGCCCCCCTGTTTAAGCCAGTACATGTCCAGGCCCATCTGAAGTTTGCCAGGGAACATATGGATGATCCAGAAGAGGATTGGGAGAATATCATGTGGTCAGATGAAACCAAAATAGAACTTTTTGGTAAAAACTCAACTTGTTGTGTTTGGAGGAAGAAGAATGCTGAGTTGCATCCCAAGAACACCATACCTACTTTTTTAAGTCAAATCCTCCTTCCATCAGTGAGAGCATTGAAGATGGAACGTGGCTGGGTCTTCCAGCATGACAATGATCCCAAACACACCGCTTGGGCAACGAAGGAGTGTCTCCATAAAAGCATTTCAAGGTTCTGGAGTGGCCTAGCCAGCCTCCAGACCTCAACCTCATAGAAAATTTGTGGAGGGAGTTGAAAGTCCGTGTTGTCCAGTGACAGCCCCAAAACATCACTGCTCTAGAGGAGATCTGCTTGGAGGAATGGGCCAAAATACCAGCTACAGTGTGTGCAAACCTGGTGAAGACTTACAGGAAATGTTTGACCTCTGTCATTGCCAACAAAAGTTATGTTACAAAGTATTGAACTTTTGTTATTGACCAAATACTTATTTTCTCATTTTGTCTCTCATAGTTGAAGTGTACCTATGATGAAAATTACAAACCTCTCTCATCTTTCTAAGTAGGAGAACTTGCACAATCAGTGACTGACTAAATACTTTTTTTGCCCCAATGTATGAGCAAAATCAAAAGCAGAAAACTGCCAAAAATAATGATTCTAAAAAGTTAACATTACTTATACAGCAACATACCATTTCTGCCTCACAGGAAGTCTGAGGTAAAAGGAGTGAATTAAATACTTGTGTACAACGATGACTGGGTGTTTGGACATGTTCCTTTTTAATAATTATTTTTGATACTATCATTTTCATATTGGGATAAGATTACATAATACACTTGATGATAGATTCAAAGTAGAAATTCAAGTTTGTGACACATGTGACTACCATTTTACACTAAAACCACCCATTTAACAATTATATTCAGTGTCATCCTTTAAATATTTATAATCTTTTATGTATACTAATGTGACTCATCTTTCACACAAAGCATTTGTGTCTAAATATGACTTACTTATATGGTCTGATAAGTTTTACTGCTACTTCCATATGTAGCACAATATGGTGATTTCTTCCCTTTCTGTTAATGTCAGATCCAGGTGAAGACTCCCAGCTAAAGATGGAGAACCTCTCTAAGTATGGTGACATGAGGATTATCTGGGTGCCTCCTGTAGGAGAATGGGAAGAGTACTGTGTGATGCTTTTCAATGACAGTGAAGTACTTCTTAACAAATCACTGGACAAATCAGCGAATGAGTTCATCTTATCTGGTCTAAATCTTCAACCAGACATCGTGTACAAAGCAGCAGTGAGTGTGAAAAATGGAGGGAATGCCAGTATCATCTTCTGCCATACTGAAATTGGTACATTTTATTCACATTTTATATTACAATTGTTTAATAAATTCAAGTAACTAACAGCTGATTCACTTTTAGTTTTGTCAAATAATATTTATAATAAATCTTACAATTTGAATAAATAATTACAAACATATAAGCAATATTAAGCAAATAGCATGATTAAGCTATTTAGGTATAATAAAATATTCTGCAGCTAAACAATTTTTTCCCATCCAAGCAACTAGCACGTTTTTGATATAAAAAAGGATGGGTTGAAAACAGTAGATGAATGATACTTCAGCCAAAAAAGTTTAGCATCAGGTACTCTGTTAATCATGTCATAAATTATATTACTATACTTTAATAGTTAATATATTTGCAAATTGTTTCATATGTTACTGCAATTCCTCCTTCCTCCACCCTGCCCCTTAGGTCCACCTCCTGTGTCACAGTTACACATCCGGCATGCAGATGAGACATCCCTCAGTGCTTTATGGAACCACAGTTCTGGCTCACGTTCCCGAGATGGCTACACTGTGGAGCTTTACTTTGCCAATGGTTCCACTCCCATTCAGATGCGAAGACTAAACCGTGATATGAGAGAGTGTACCTTTAATGTGCTTGTGTCTGGTTGTTTATACACAATTACTGTGAAGTCCACCAGTGGAGAACTCCAAAGTTCTGCCTCAGTAACAGGAAGAACATGTAAGGCTGTTCTTATATACATATCTGACTCTTAGCCACAGAAAAACACTTTTTATAAGACGTAACAAATACAATATTTCTGAAACAGTGGGAACAACCTGAATTACTTTAGATTGATATTGATTTGGATATATACAAGTATAGATTTAAATTATCTGTGTACACAGTGCATGAATAGATTACCCAAACCGCATCTCCACAACAAACCCAGAAATATAGAAAAAAAGATACAAAATATACAAAAAAGAAGGTTCACTGGTTTCTGTGCTCACTTACAAGCTTGCATTTGTGAGAAAGTGGGAGTATAAGCCTAAAGGCCGAGGGAGACGATGAAAACGCTCGCACTTAAACTCCGAATATGTCCCTATCAAACGAGTCACCCTTCATGGGAGAGTATAGAGACAGCAAAAGTCAAGATAAACAAGATAAAATAAACAAGAAATCTGTGACTCAGCAGTCTCTTTTTCAGAATCTTACCAGTCTGACACAGAAGGTAGAACACTGAGCGGATCTCAGTACGAGATGCTTCTCCGACTCTTCTCAACTATGCTGCCCGTAACTGGATTAACACATGTCCATGACATGTGAGGTCATTCTGGAAATATTCAATCCGTATGGCATAAGCTAAGATTTACCTTAAACTTTACCCCAATAAATGCAAATAGTAATTTCATATACCGGTAACCAAAAAAAAAAGTTAAATGTGAACCTTAAGGTGTGCTTGTCACAGTTTGGCTGAAAATTTGGCTGGGACTTTGGACAGGGAATGCATTTTGATCCAAACCCTATGTTAATAGACAGATGAAATTCGGGTTGCCACCAATCCCAGCCTTCTTGGTGTTCTCCTAGAAAGGAAGCATTCATGACTTTCAAGGTTCTGTTCACTCGCTGTCAAATTGGTCTGTGGATGGTATGCTGTAGTTAGTTATGCCTCATTTAATTTTGCCATCATATCACTTGTCCACTGTGGACCTCTGTCTGAAATCATTTAAGCAGGTACACTCCAGCCTGTAAATATCTTTGTCTTTGAGGATTCTGCATAAAAGTGGAGACTTGGCATCTCGTAACGGGAAGAGTTCCACCCACTTGGAGTAATAGTCTACCACTACCTATGGTGTACTGTGAGCGACTCCATTTAAAGGGCCCCATAAAATCCACTATGATAATCTCTCCAGGTTGGCTGACTTTGATGTGTGTTGTTAGAAACCCACGTCTTGACATTTGGACTGTTATATCGTTGGCAGAGCTGTCACTACTTATTTCCACACATACTTTCTTATACTTGCCCACCAAGCCACCTTCATAATCTTTCTGAGGGTCTTCATTCAGCCCGGATGGCCCCCAAAAGGACTACTGTGTAAGTAGCTCATGAACTGTCCAGTCTTTTGTTCAGGGACCACTAACTGATAGTTGAACCCCCCAAACTTGGAAGGTGACCCCCGGTATAAGACTCCTTGCTGCTCCTGATAGCACACACACCTCATTTTCGTGCTATGACATGTTTCCTTTACCTGCTCACAGACCAGGCTGCCTTTCTGTGTGGCTCCAATGTCTTGGATTGTGCATGGTAAACCACACCAACACAGTTACCATGCAGATATTCCATTCTGCACTTGGGGTTCTTGACAGTACATCAGTCACCATGTTACAGCAACCTTTTCTGATTAAAGTCTCAGAGTCAACCTTATCTATCGGATGTGGTCTTGGGGGAGTTAAAAGTGCTGTGGTCTGTAAAAATGTCATCAAATACAGCATTCTCCAGAAATGTCACCATTTTTCTACTGCCCACACCACTGCAATGCATTCTTTCTCTGTGGTGGAGTATTTTAGCTCAGCTCCTTTGAGCGCTCTGGAGGCGTATGCTATGATTCTTTTCTCTGCTTCAATTTGTTGGGTAAGGACAGGCCCCGACCCCACCTCTCTTGTGTCAGTGTGCACTTGGAATGTGACGTTGCATTTAGGTTGAGTTAGTACTGGGGGGAGGGGGGTCTCCCTTATGAAGGCTTTTTGGCACTCCTCACACCATTCCCAGATTCCCAGTGTGCCCCTACTTTTTTAACTGGGACTGGATCAGCTGAGTGGATCAGCTACATATATTCAGAGATTAATTTATTGAGCCACCTCACCAAGCTTAAGAATCACTGTAGGCTCTTCAATTCTGTTAGAATTGAGTACTTGCAGATGGCTGCAACATTTTCAGGGTCAGCTTCCACATCGTTACCAAACACCACAAGCCCAAGGAAGGTGAGCTTTCATTGGAACAGATCATTCAGTCATTTCTTTGTATTGAGTATCAACTGGGCTCATTGTAATCTGCTGAAGACTGCTCCCAAGTGCTGGAGGTGTTGCTCTGGGGTCTGTGAAAAGATGATAATGTCATCGATGCACAAAAAGCACACCTTCCCCTTCAACTCTCCCAACACCTGTTCCATCAGACACTGACATTTTTGAGGCAAAAAGGCATAACCTTGAAATGGTATAACCCCAATGGAGTGATGAAAACAGTCTTTAACTTGATTTCTATGTCCATGGTAACCCTGCTAGTACCCACTATGTAGATCAAGCGTACTCAAATAGGCCACACTCTGCATGAACTCCAAAATCTTATGCACCAAGGGCATGGGGTAGGCATCATGCAGTATGTTGGCATTCAAGCCCCGATAATCAACACAAAAATGGAAGGAACCATCAGGCTAAGGAAACAGAACCACTGGAGCAGCCCAACTGGAGGCAGATGGCTCAATAATACCATCCCGTAACACCTTTTGCACATGCTCCTTTATTATCTCTTGTTTTTGAATTGAGGGCCTTCTTCTAACAAGGATCTCATCAGTGATGCTAATTTGATGACGAACAACCTTGGTAGCCCCTAACCTCTCCTTCCACACTAAGGACCACTTCTGCAGCAATTGTTGGACATACTCGGGTTGAGAGGTAATCACATGGTTTTCCTTAGGTTTACTTTCTGTCATGGCCACATAGAAGTTAACATTGCCTTCGGTGTTGGTCCAAGTCAATGCGGCTCTTGTCTTGGTGAAGAAATTGTGTGTCTTGCCTTTTGCCATTGGGCATGGTATGAGAACCCAAGTGTGGCAACAGGGGCATTTTACTGTGTATCCAAAAGTCCAAGCCTAGCAGAACTGACATGTAGATATGCGCATTCTTCAGAACATAGAACCCCTGGCAAAAAGTATGGAATCACCAGTCTTGGATGAGCACTCAATCAGACATTTCATTCTGTAAAACAAACTCAGATCAAAAACATGATACAATATTAAGGTCATTCCAAAGTGCAACTTGTTGGCTTTCAGGAACACTCAAAAAATGAAGAGAAAACATTGTGGAAGTCAGTGAATGTTACTTTTATTGACCAAGCACAGGGAAAAAAAATATGGAATCACTCAATTCTAAGGAAAAAAGTATGGAATCACTCAAATTGGAGGTAGAAAATAAGGACACACCCAGTCAATTTCCTTTCCCTAAATGGACACCTGCCTCAGAGTAGATCTGCTCGTTAGTCTGCAGTTAAAAACACCTGCAGTCATGACACCTTGGAGGGCTGCTGGATGAAGTTGAGTGGCAAGAACCATGGCTCCAAACAAGAGAAATGTCTCTTGAAACAAAAGAAAGGATTGTGAAAACTTCTTGAAGAAGGGCATGGTTGCTAAAGATGTGGGGCTGTTCACAGTCAGCTGTATCCAAGATATGGACCAAATACAAACAGCATGGAAATGGTTGTTAAAGCCAAGCGTACTGGTAGACCAAGAAAAGACATCAAAGCGTCAAGACAAACAACTTAAGGCCATTTGTCTTGAAAACCGAAAAAGTACAACTACACAGATGAAGCATAAATGGGAGGAAGCTGGAGCCAATGTATGTGACCGAACCGTTAGAAATCGCCTAAAGGAAATGGGATTTCAATACAGGAAAGCTAAAAAGAAAACCATCATTGACAGCTAAACATAAAAGAACAAGACTGCAATGGGCTAAGGAGAGGCAATCATGGACTGTGGATGACTGGATGAACGTTATCTTCAGTGATGAGTCCAGAATCTGCATTGGGACAGTGATGATGCTGGAACTTTTGTTTGGTGCAGTTCCAGTGAGATTTATGAAGAGGGCCTGCCTGAAGAAAAACAACCACATTTTCCACAGTCCTTGATGATATGGGGCTGCATGTCAGGCAAAAGGCACTGGGGAGATGACTGTGGTTAATTTTTCTATCGATGCACCAAGTTTACATTGAGATTTTGGACAGTATTCTCATCCCTTCAGTTGAACAGATGTTTGGAGGTGATGAAATAATTTTCCAAGATGACAATGCATTGTGCCATAGGGCAAAAACAGTTAAGGCATTCCTTGGAGAAAGACACATTCAGTCGATGTCATGGTCTTGCAAATAGTCCAGATCTCAACCCAATTGAAAACCTGTGGTGGAAAAATTGAAAAAATGGTCCACAAGAAGGCTCCGACCTGCAAAGCTGATCTGGCAACTGCTATCAAAGAGAGTTGGCACCAAATTGATGCAGAATACTGTTTGTCACTCATCACTCAGAGACGAAAGTCGTTATAAAAGCCAAAGGTGGTGCAACTGAATACTAGTGATGTATTTTGAATGGTCTTTTGTTTATCTGTTTTTTTATGATTCCATACTTTTTTCCTCAGAATTGAGTGATTCCATATTTTTTTCCCTGTGCTTGGTCAATAAAAGTAACATTCACTGACTTCCACAATGTTTTCTCTTCATTTCTTTGAGTGTTCCGGAAAGCCAACAAGTTGCACTTTGGAATGACCTTATTATTGTATCATGTTTTTGATCTGAGTTTGTTTTACAGAATGAAATGTCTGAATGAGTGCTCATCCAAGACTGGTGATTCCATACTTTTTGCCAGGGGTTGTACACTTAAATTTTATAAGACACCTCATGGAGCATGAGGACAAGAGGAAATGTTACATGTCGACTTGGCCCATCTTGCTCCTCAGAAACCTACATATGTGAGGAAGGATAGAAAGCGTAATCAGAACTCACTGACATAGTTGGGGTGAAATGTGAGTATAACAATCAAAGGGAAGGTTTTTCTTTGTTTTGCTTGACAAGTTAAAGTTTAATGAAAAGCCTAGAGTCCCATAAACCAAGCAAAGCACTAAAGAAAATGTGTCCCAATCAAACGAGTCACTCTCAATTGGAGAGTATAGAGACAGCAAAAGTCAGGTAATAAACAAGAAATGCGAGACTCAGTTCTCTCTTATTCAGAATCCTCCAATTTCACCAGTCTGGCACAGAGGATAGAATGCTGAGCGGATCTTAGTACAAGATGCATCTCCACGTCTCTGCAAGAGACGAGTCAAAGGTAATAAAAAAAAAAGGAAAATCTTCAGTATACGGCGTGCACACCCCAAAAAACTTTAAAATCCCCCAAAACAGACAAACGGCTCCTTTACTCGAACATACACACAAGTGCTCCAACTGTGCCGGCCTCCTCTCCAAGTCTTTAGACCACTTTCACCTTTGCTGCCCAGAACTGGATTAACACATGTCCATCTCGTTCCGAGTGAGGTAATCTTGGAGTGTTTGATTCATATGGCATAAGCTAAGATTTACCTTAAACATTATTCCAATAAATGCAAATAGTAATTTCATATACCAGTGACCAAACAAAAAAAAACAGTCAGATGTCAACCTCAAGGTGTGCTTCTCACAACCTGAAAAGATTTATGAATTTTCCTGGCATAAATGTGAGGTATGGTAACTTGTAAAGAAACTGGTAAGGTCAGTAATTATTGCTTTCTATCTTCAGTGCCCCTGGAAGTGACCCATCTGAAGTTAAGCAATATGGGAAAAATTGACTCTTTAGATGCTACTTGGGACAGGCCTCTTGGATATATGGATTCCTATCAAGTGATGCTGTTACATAACAATGGCACTGTGCATAGCAGCACCATGCCTGGAAATACTACCTTTGTCCATTTCCCGAATCTCAGGCCTGGAACATCTTATAAACTGTTGGTAACCACTGTCAGTGGTGTGCAGCTATCCAAGCAGGCTGAAGCAAACTGCCACACAGGTACTTAAAACACAGTTTGAATATTATTTGTGAAGGTAACATGTTAAGTTTGTAGCATTATATAAAGACTGAAGAAGAATGACAGACACATCCAGCATAACAAAGATAAATACAAGTTTGTTCAAGCTGTAAAAAATAAATCAATAGTTTCAGAAGAACTCAGAGCAAAAGTTCCAAAGGTCAGTCATTCAATGCGTCATACTGCGTTCCATACTGTGTTCATCAAACGCTATTGTACACCCTATCACATTACTGCACACTATAGGTAAATCAACTACAATGTTTATGTAATTAAATTATTTATAACTACTCTCTTAGTACATGAAATAACCATTAGCAATTTAGCATGAATGTTTACATATATACTGATCCATTTGGCCTCATCATGACCTCATTTATGAAACATGAGAAGAACGAATTTGCGGATTTTTAAATTTAGGATTGTAGGATTTTTAAAGAATTTAATTGTAAATCATGGTGGAAAATAAGTATTTGGTCACCCACGAATAAGCAAGCTTTCTGGCTCTCACAGACCTGTAACTTCTTCTTTAAGAAGCTCTTCTGTTCTGCACTCGTTACCTGTATTAATGGCACCTGTTTAACCTTGTTTGACCTCTATAAAAAACACCTGTCGACAGCCTCAAACAGTCAGACTCCAAACTCAACCATGGCCAAGACCAAAGAGCTGTGGAAGGACACCAGGGAGAAAATTGTAGGCCTGCAGCAGGCTGGGAAGAGTGAATCTACAATAGGCAAGCAGGTTAGTGTGAATGAATCAACTGTGAGAGCAATTGTAAGAAAATGGAAAACAAGTCAAGTCAAGTCAAGTCAGATCTATTTATATAGCGCTTTTTACAATGGAGCATTGTCTCAACGCAACTTTACAAGTTTAGATTAGAAAACATACAAGACCATTGATAATCTCCCTTGATCTGGGGCCCCACGCAAGATCTCATCTCATTGGGTCAAAATGATCATGAGAACGATGAGCAAGAATCCCAGAACTACACAGACGGACCTGATGGATGACCTGCAGAGAGCTGGGACCAAAGTAACAAAGGCTACCATAGGTAACACACTACGCCAAGAGGGACTCAGATCCTGCAGTGCCAGCCGTGCCCCCCTGTTTAAGCCAGTACATGGCCAGGCATGTCTGAAGTTTGTCAGCGAGCATATGGATGATCCAGAAGAGGATTGGGAGAATATCATGTGGTCAGATGAAACCAAAATAGAACTTTTTGGTAAAAACTCAACTCATTGTGTTTGAAGGAAGAAGAAAGCTGAGTTGCATCCCAAGAACACCATACCTACTGTGAAGCATGGGGGTGGAAACATCATGCTTTGGGGCTGTTTTTCTGCAAAGGGGACAGGACGACTGATCCGTGTTAAGAGAAGAATGAACGGGACCATGTATCATGAGATTGTAAGCCAAAACCTCCTTCCATCAGTAACAGCATTGAAGATAGAACATGGCTGGGTCTTCCAGCATGACAATGATCCTAAACACAGCACCCAGGCAACAAACAAGTGGCTCCGTAAAAATCATTTCAAGCTCCTGGACTGGTCTAGCCAGTCTCCAGACCTCAACCCCATAGAAACTTTGTGGAGGGAGTTGAAAGTTCGTGTTGCCCAGCAACAGCCCCAAAACATCACTGCTCTAGAAAAGATCTGCATGGAGGAATGGGCCAAAATACCAGCTACAGTGTATGCAAACCTGGTGAAGACTTACAGGAAACATTTGACCTCTGTCATTGCCAACAAAGGTTATGTTACAAAGTACTGAGAACTTTTGTTATTGACCAAATACTTATTTTCCTTCATAAGTTACAATTAAATTCTTCAAAGTCCTACAATGTGATTTCCTGTTTTTTTTTTCTCTTTTTGTCTCTCAGTTGAAGTGTTCCTATGATGAAAATTACAGACCTCTCTCATCTTTTTAAGTAGGAGAACTTGCACAATCAGTGGCTGACTAAATACTTTTTTGCCCCAATGTATGATTAATAATACAGCCTGTTCTTCAGCGAGACTTAGACATTTCTGAAATGGTGTGTCCTTCACTCAAGCAAAACACAAACACACCAAACAAGTGCATTACATATTTTTATTTGCCAGTGTTGGTGTAATGCGAGCGGACAGGACGAGACAAACGCTGGCTGAGGAGTAGAGGTAATGCTGTTTATTCAATATACTGGTTTTGCTTGAGAGATAACGTACTGAAGTACGGAGCTAGAGCCAGTCAGAAACCTTGTGGCATAGCGTGGATATGAGAAATGAATGCGGTATATGAAGGGAAAGCTATGGAGAGGAAACGAGGTACAGGTGGCAATTAGTAAACCGGTGACGAGGAACGCTGAAGCCTGCGGGTGTGGGGAGCTGAGCTGGTCGTGGGCGTGACAGTACCCCCCCTCTAAGGACCCGCGCAAGCGGGGGCCCGGGAGGAGCCGACGGCCGGGGGCCCCGACGATGACCTGCGAGGACGGCCACGAGGTCTGGGAGCTGGGTGGTCGGGGTGAGCCACATGGAACTCCTGGATGAGGAGAGGGTCCAGGATGTCCTTTGCATCCACCCAGCAGCACTCCTCCGGGCTGTAACCCTCCCACTCCACCAGATACTGAAGGCGCGAAGCCCTCTGACGTGAGTCCAGGAGGCGATGGACCGTGAAGGTGGAGGCGTCGTCCAGCCCGGCAGACGGAGGCTGGTCCACCGGAGACGTGTCTGTCAGCAGCCCGGGAATCCACGGCTTGAGGAGGGAGAAGTGGAAAGTTGGACAGATCCTAAGGTGAGAGGGCAGGTCAAGGCGGTATGAGACTGAGTTAATCTGTCTGACAATTTTGAAAGGACCCAAAAACTGAGGAGTGAACTGGGTACTTCCCTGGGTGTGACGGAGGATAGTGGTGTTTCCGTTGGAGAGCGGGAGGTCCGTGACGAAGTCAATGGCTATGTGAGACCAAGGTCATTGTGGAGTCGGCAAAGGAAGGAGTTGACCTGACGGAAGAGTGCACGGGATTTTACTTTGCGCGCAGATGCTGCAAGATGCCACAAAGCGGTGGATGTCTGCGCATGTTGCTCCACCAGTAATGGGCTGCCAAAAGGTGGTGAGTACGGGTCTCACGTGGATGACCTGAGCAGAGAGAGAGGTGGGCCCAAGTGATGAGACAGTCACGGAGCTTGGGTAGAACAAACTTCCTGCCCTCTGGGCACTCTGACTGGATGCGTGTTCGGGTGAGGCTGGCATCAAGATCCCGTTCGAAGTCCCACTGGACAGTGCCAAGCACGCAGGAAGCCGGGAGAATAGGCTCGGGGACCTCCGGGGCGGCTGAGGCAGGGACAAGGCTGCGTGAGAGTGCGTCGGCTTTGGAATTCTTGGACCCGGGCCGATAAGTGATGGAGAACGAGAAGCGTGCAAAGAAGAGAGATTAGAGGACTTGGCGGGCGTTCAAACGCTTGGCAGAGCGAAGGTATTCCAAGTTTTTGTGATTGGTGAGTACAGAGAAAAGGTGCTTGGAGCCCTCCAGCCAATGCCTCCATTTCTCCAAGGCCAGCTTGATGGCCAGCAGTTCCCGATCCCCGACGTCGTAGTTCCGCTCGGCTGGGGAGAGCTTGTGCGAGTAGAATGCGACTGGGTGTAACTTTGGAGGGTCGCCAAGTCGTTGAGACAGAACTGCCCTGATGCCCACCGATGACGCGTCAACTTCCAGAACGAATGGGCGGGCGGGGTCGGGATGGCCAAAGACTGGAGCTTGAGTGAATGCCGCTTTGAGGGCGGTGAACGCCTGTTCGGCCTCCGGTGTCCAGTGCAGAGCACGGGGGCTGCCCCGCAGGAGGGACATGAGAGGGTGGCCGCCGTCCGGCTGAAATCCCGGATGAAGCGCCGATAGAAGTTAGCAAAGCCGAGGAAACGTTGGAGGTCCTTGACAGATGTGGGCGCGGGCCAGGAGAGGACTGGCGAGACCTTGGAGTCGTCCATAGCCACGCCTGTGGGAGAGATGATGTACCCAAGATAGCGGACTGTCTGCGTGTGGAATTCGCATTTCTCCACCTTTACTCTGAGGTGATGTGAGTGGAGCATCTCCAGGACCAGGCGAACATGGGTGGTGTGCGTGTCGAAATCTGGTGAAAAGACCAAGATGTCATCGAGGTAAACTAACACAAAACGTCCCAGCATGTCTCGGAGGACGTCGTTGACAAATGCTTGAAAGACCGAGGGTGCGTTGGCCAACCCGAATGGCATCACCAAATACTCGTAATGGCCTGAGCTGGTGCTGAAGACTGTCTTCCATTCGTCCCCCTCTCTCATGCGGATCAGGTTGTATGCATTCCTGAGATCCAACTTGGTGAACCAATGAGCGTAGCGGAGTAACTCGAGAGCTGCTGGCACCAGGGGGAGCGGGTAGGCATACCCGCGAATGATAAGGTTGAGCCGACGATAGTCTATGGTGGGACGCAGCCCTGAATCTTTCTTGGGGACGAAGAAAAAACCCGCTGAGATGGGCGAGGTGGATGGACGGATGAAGCCAAGGCTTAGATACTCAGTAATGTATTCCTGCATGGCTTTCTCTTCTGCCGGCAAGAGAGGATACAGTCGCGCTTTGGGTAGCTGAGCGTCAGGAATGAGGTCAATGGCGCAGTCATAGGATCTGTGAGGCGGAAGAGGCGCCGGCGTGCCTTCTCCAAACACAGGTGCCAGATCCAGGTACTCGCGGGGCACGCCTGGAGGGAGAGGCGAAGGGCTGGAGGCCGGGAGTGAGCCGACCTGAAGTGCTGGACGACGCAGGCAGTGGTTAGACATTTAGGAGACCAGTGGATGATCTCCCGAGCGAACCAAGAGATGAGGGGGTCATGAAGACGAAGCCAAGGGAGGCCGAGGATGATTTGATGAGCCAGAGAGGTGATGGGAAACAGGGCGATAGACTCCTCATGGACGGCACTGATGGACAGGTGCACAGGGACAGTGATGCGAGTGAGCAGTCCCGAGCCAAGCGGCTGTCCGGTAGCTGTGGTAATCCGCCGGCCCACGGGAAGTGGTGTGCAGGGGATCTTCCATCTGGTGACGATGTGGTCAGCGATGAAGTTCCCCTGGGCAACGGAGTCAATCATGGCTGTAAGGAAGACCTCGGTATCAGCGATTCGCAAACGGACAGGTAACGTAAAAGAAGGAACTATAGGGGTCAGACGCACCCGAGGTGTGCGTGCCATAGGTCTGGCATGCACAGCAGAGAGCCCATGAGAGGGAGCAAGGTCGCAGCCAGGACGAAGGTGACGGTTAGAACCACAATAGCAGCAGAGCCCCAACTCAAAGCGACGGCGGCGCTCCGAGGAGGAAAGACGAGCATCCGCGACCTCCATGTGCTCCGGCGGTGGCGACGGATCCCGGACGACTAGCGAGGGAGGAGGGCGCTGGGCTGTGGGCAGCCTGGTCTCGAGGAGTTGGTCGAGGCGGATGGCAAGAGCGATGAGATCCTGCAGTGTGAGGTCTAGGTCACGTCCCGCCAATTCCCTCCGAAGACCGGGACGCAAGCCCTGGTGGAATGCAGTGAGGAGCGCTGGCGATTTCCAACCACTCTGTGCCGCTAGCGTGCGGAACTGAAGGGCGTACTCAGCAGCCGAGCGATGACCTTGGCGGAGATGAAGCAGCACTTCTCCAGCTGAGCGACCCTCTCGTGGATGTTGGAACACTGAGCGAAATGATGACATGAAGCGGCCGTAGTCCCTCGCCTCTGCTCCTTGTTGAGACCAGACAGCAGTGGCCCAATCCAGGGCACGGTGAGAAAGGAGTGAGATCACGAAAGCTATATCAGAGTCCGGCGGCGAGTGGACAAAGTACAGTAGAAAACCCTCGCATTGGTTCGGGTCACCATCATACTTATCAGGCAAGGCGACCTTGTAGGGTGATGCACGAGGAGGGCTGGGAGGAAGCGGAACCGAGGCCGGAAGAACCACAGGAGCGGGGGACGGCGGCAGCTGTGACACCCGCTGGGAAAGCTCTTCAACCGTGAGAACCAGGGAGCCGAGCGAGCGTTGGTTGTCCACTAGATGAGCTCCTGCAGCTGGGCACGGAGCTCGGCGAGTTGGTGTTCCAGGCCCGAACTGGGGCCGGGGTTAGACTCTTCAGCCGCTGTCTCCATGTAGGCTACGCCAACTGTAACGCGAGCGGACAGGACGAGACAAACGCTGGCTGAGGAGTAGAGGTAATGCTGTTTATTCAATATACTGGTTTTGCTTGAGAGATAGAGCCGGTCAGAAACCTTGTGGCGTAGCGTGGATATGAGGAATGAATGCGGTATATGAAGGGAAGGCTATGGAGAGGAAACGAGGCACAGATTAGTAAACCGGTGACGAGGAACGCTGAAGCCTGCGGGTGTGGGGAGCTGAGCTGGTCGTGGGCGTGACAGTTGGACTCATTGTTGGACTCGATGTTGGATTTATTTTTGTCTGAAAATCATTTACGCACAACACTGCTTCATAAATTTTCAGCTTTGGTAAAATTCGCTCACAAGTGGCACTTTGGCTTAGCTTGTGAAATGGCCAGGACAAATGGCTGTACATTTTGAAAATTCTATTAGTTTAGGCAAAGCATGCTTTGTGTAATTTACAAACAATTAGTATATTAGGTAAGTTATTTTCTCAGCATGCATTTATCAACCAAACGACAGCATACGTGTATGTATATTATTTGCAGTGATGATCTGCATAATAATTTTGGCTAGGAATAGGTGAAAATGGCACAACCTTTTTGCTCTGCTTAGCTCAGTAGCGTAGGCTTTCTTTAAACCTGGGGGAGGGGGTTCACACTGCTCACACCACCCAACCTAACACAGTGTATGAGTAATTAAACATAGTATATGGTACACAAGGAATGAAAAAAATAGTGCAGTGTGGACAAAGAAGCAGCATTTGAGACAAGAAACCTGCTCATAATACAGATCTTTTTTAAACAGCAAGTGTAATAATTTTACACAGCACATGCAAGGACTATTTACCAGTCAGTGTGACAGGAAGGCCAACAAAACACCACCCAGCTTCCCAAACCCACCCTCACACACCGTAAACAGTTCAACGTAGGCAAAATCGATTAATTACAAAATTCATGAAACACATTACACAAACACACACAAACATGCACTATGAGCTTTTTATAGACCCATAAGATGCCACGAACATAAAACAGTACATGCAGACACACAAAACTCAAAATAAAGTGACTATTGAGTTACTAATTTGCATACTGGAGTCTGCAGCTTTGGTGGAAGCACCAACCTCACGGTGTCAGTATGGGACGATGCAATCACGGTGTACAACTACAGCCTTATGCCCTGTACAGACTTTATACATTACGTTTGTCTCATGCACCACAGCCATCCAGAAACACAGGTCGCGACCCTACTCACAATAAGAACTGAAGTTGCTTCCGCTGCCGGTGAGAGCTCCATGGGGGTGCATGGCTCGTGCCCAAATATAACTTAAACCGGCATGAATCCAGTGATCTCCTGGAGGGCACCCTGACAAGGCCAGCAGCACCAAAGACGGGTGCTTATCTCAGTTCTGCTGGTGCTGGCTTCTCCCTTGTCCCATGCCGGCGAGAGCTGAGTATTTATGCTGCGGAAGAGCTGTGAGACTGTGGTAGCCTAGTGGTTAAGATACTGGACTCTGGACCAGAAGGTCCAGGGTTCAAATCCCACCTCTGCCAAATTGCCACAGTTGGGTCCTTGAGCAAGACCCTTAACCCACAATTGCTTGGATTGTAAGATTGTATCAATTGTAAGTCGCTCTGGATAAGGGCGTCTGCTAAATGCTGTAAATGTAAATGTAAATGTAAATGAGCACCTTCCTACCTCCACATTAGCGAACCATAACTGTTTAAAACTAACATGACTTTAAAATAATATAATTATATAATATATATATAATTACCAGTATATGATTATATAATTAATCATATTAATACTAATTTAATTATAATTAATAATATTAATACTAATTTTGGCAAAATGTAACAGCCAGGAGAGAACACATCACACTGTTAAAAAATTTAATCACAAGGATGCTGTGAGCAGGAATTATTAGGGGAACATTTTATTTGCAGTTTGCTTGTCTTTTTATGAAGGTTTTATGAATAATGCCCTCTGTGATTAAGATTTTTGGACAAATGTGTTACTGTTCACCTCTATGAAAAACTGGCAAACCGTATTTAACCAAAAAATAAAAAGGCTTTTTTAGGACCCAATTGCAGTTAGTTCCAGATGGAAATGGTGAACCAAACTATTACTAAATGATAATGTGGTGTGTGTGGGGGGGTATACTGAGGCTCACACACACACATATCAGGGTCATATCAGGGTCCAGAGCTCTAACATCTCACCACAAGCAGGATATTTATAATTTATAATTGTTACAATAACAGCTTTCCATGTAGCAAAATGGCTTAACGTATATCATTCTCCCTTTCATTTCAGTGCCCGCAGCTGTTACTGGAGTAATGGTCACTAACAACGGTTATTCTAATTACCTAAATGTCTCTTGGAAAACTGCACCAGGAGATATGGACAGTTACCAGATAATCCTGAAAGACCATGGGCAGATTGTGCATGCACTCATCCTAACAAAATTGAACACAGAATTTAGCAGCCTCGTGTCTGGCCGACTGTACACCATCTCAGTTGCAACCTGTAGTGGCATTTATAGAAATGTCACTGTTGTGCAAGCGAGAACACGTAAGACCAACACCTGTACACACTCATGATAGAAGGGAAAGTAAACATGGGTGAAACAAAATCAGTGGTTCCAACATTAAGCCATAGGCTGAGGTTTACTTATGTCTTAATCTTAACCAGTAGCTTTGGTGGTTTGGTGGTAAGACCCATCCTGGGTTCTGGGTGGAGCTTGCAACATGATGGTTCAGTGGTGTGTTTGCATAACCATTGTGATGGACTTGCTCCCTATCCAGGTTGTATCTCTGCTCGCACCCGATGTATTCTGGGTTAGACTCCATTGACCCTGAATAGGATAAGTGGGGGTGTAACAAGATATTCTGCATTTCTTACATTTTAGGCCAAATATCAGGCATTTGATGACCAACGTATTATTATTTTATAATAATAACTGAAAAGAGACAAAGAACAGGAAGTAACAATTAACAAAAATTAAAATGGTTCATAATTAATGCCACTTTTCTCTCAATCTAGAGCCCTCTACAGTGCAGAATCCAAATGCCAATCATTCAGCCCAGGAAGATGTTTTGAAAGTGTACTGGAATCATGCAGCAGGGGATTATGACTATTACAACATAGCAATCATATACAAAAACACTTTGCTACAAAATCAGACAGTGGATAAAGGGCAAAATGAGTGTGGGTTCAGTGACTTGGTTCCAGGTCGTCTTTACACAGTCATTGTCAGTACCTGGAGTGGAGAGTATGAGTCCAGCATTTCCACTGAAGGACGAACATGTGGGTGACATATATATCTCTGTCTGTCTGTCTGTCTGATAGACAGTCTGTCTGTCTATCTATCATTTCTACCTTTAACAATAGCAGCAAAAAAATAAAAAAAATAAAATAAAATTATATATCTATATATATATATATATATATATATGCACACACAAAATAGTCAGTATTATTAACATTAGAAAAAACAGCTCTTGCCATGTAATCGGGACACTGGCTAATGAAGTAAGCTTACTGCCTTAGTTTCGCTGATGTATGCAAAACTAAATTGAGATATCACCAAAGTTGTATATTTATGCAAGGCAGTAAACACTGACTTGTTTTGACTCTAATGTTATTTCTGTATTACATGCAGTTCCTGCTGCAGTATGCTCCCTGGTGGTGACTAAAAGAGGAACCTCTTATTTGTGTGTTTGTTGGAACATGGCACAAGGAGATGTGGATCACTACAAGCTTCAAATTCTGTATAATGACATGCCAGTTTTACCAGCCGAGCAACTCAACAACACTGTGAAAGACCATTGCTTCTCAATGCTGGACCCGGGTTTTCTCTATAAGATAGTGGTGTCCACTGTCAGCGGGTCATTCTTAAAGACCCAGGTCATAGAGGGTCACACTGGTAAGAGTGATATCAGGATGTTCAATATAGCAAAGAGTTTATTGTTTTTGTTCTCTGTCATTGTTGTATTGAGGATGTACTAGATGTAACCTCATTATATACTACTATACTTGTGCTTGAAAGTTTGTGAACACTTTAGAATTTTCTATATTTCTGCATACATATGGCCTAAAGCATCATCAGATTCTCACACAAGTCCTAAAAGTAGATAAAGGGAACCCAGTTAAACAAATGAGACAAAAATATTATACTTGGTCATTTATCTATTGAGAAAATGATTCAATATTACATATTAGTGAGTGGCAAAAGTATGTGAACTTTTGCTTTAAGTATTTAGTGTAACCTTCCCTATCTACTTTTAGGACTTGTGTGAAAATCAGATGATATTGTAGGTCATATTTATTCAGATATATAGCAGATTCTAAAGGGTTCACAAACTTTCTATAATAAACTTTATATAATCAAAGCTAACATATCACTACAAAAAAAATCTTTGCAGTACAATAAAGGAGGGGAGGGGGGTTGGGTGGAGAGTTAGGTGGGGAGTGGAACGTTATAATATACCATTACAGTTGCATTAATTGGGTAATTCTGCTGTTTTTAAACCTTATGGGCAAAGTAATACTTTCTTTTAACTTTGAACACAATTATGACATTTATATTTTTCAGCATGTTGAATGTGCACAGCCTTCAAAATTAATATGTCCTGTCTGCACACTACGATACGTGCTAAAAATATCTGAGCCCACAGCGTGATGTTAATCCAATGTCAGCAACATGAGGAACAATTTCTAGCTGTTTCTTAAATTGCTCCTTATATACTTTAGATTTTTGAGTATATCATTAACATCATGTGTATGCTTAACCCTACACACCTTCACCTGAACCAACATCACTGGTAATGCTGATGGTACTTTGCTAAATTATTTCCATATAGTACAGGCCTGTGGCTACACTTTTCATAAAAAATTATAATGTACAATTTAATTTTCTAACAGGAATTCATCATGCCATCTAACAGTTGGTTAAAAACATTGAATGGGCTATGTTACAAAGTTATATCACATACCTTTTCCATATCACACATTTTTTTTCCCTTTCCAGTGTGGCATTCCGTACAGTACTTGGTAACAGTATGCAGCATACTACCTTATTTCATAATATCTAACACGTACTGTTGTACTCATTTAGAAATAATGTGTACAAATAGTAAGTGGTATACCAGGTTGATATTGGGGTTCTGCAAGTAGGGATGTTACAGCTCTGAACTGTCATCTAGTGGGTAGAGCTGAAATCCTACAGACCCTACAGACCAATGTACACAAACTTATAGACAAATGCTGCTCAAGTGTCAGGTATGTACAGCCATACAGCATATATGATGAGACAATCAGAGCTTGTGAGAAATCAGACTGCTTATGGGAAAATGACTAACCTGGGGAAATTATTAATTTGATATTATTTCTTATAGTTTTCTGGTGATATACATGAAGGTACAAAAAGCAATTAATGCTTCATATGGCAGTTAGAATTCACATTACAAAGCTATGTAATTTTTTCCATCCTCCTCTACAGTACCAAGTCAGGTAAAGAACCTTCAGGTCATCCCTGGGACCCTGAGTGGCAGTCTACAAGTCTCCTGGAGCCCTGGAGCAGGAGAAGTGGATTTCTTCACAGTCTTTCTGCACCAGAACAAACATTCAGAGCTCATGCAGCATGTTCCTAAGCAAGATAAGAAGACAGACTTTCAAAATCTTGTCCCTGGTCAGCTGTATACAGTTACAGTTCAAACTGTGAGCGGAACACTGACCAACAATAGCACCCTCATGGGGCGAGCAGGTATGTGATATGATATATCTAGTGCATTTATCAAGTGAAATCTATAGCTGACAGGATTGACACTATCTTAAGGTGAGGGGTGGGGCATATCCAAGTAGCAAATGGCTTTTTTTTTTTTTTTGGGGTGGCTTGCATTTATCTGTAACCCTGTACTTGAAATGTGCAGAATACTAATCAATGTGATAAAAATAGGTGCCATTAAATATTTTAAGCACTTGGTAGCATCACATAGCCATAACAACTGAGCAATATATACTTCAACAGAGTGCATTTATTTCTTCAACACGGAGTTTATAAATTACTGAGATCATTTTGTCAGCCCTAAATACACCTACCAGTCATTACATTAAAGTTAATTACCTAATATTGTGTAGGTCCCCCTCTTCACGCCAAGGTTCTAATCCATCAAGTCATGGACTCCATAAGACCTCGCAAGGTGTCCTGTAGTATCTGGCACTAAGCAGCAAATCATTTGAAGTTTTGAGGAGGGGCTTCCACGGATTGGACTTTTTTGTCCAAAAGATGCTTGATCGGATGGAGATCTGGGGCAGATGGAGGCCAGGTTACCACATTAAACCCTTTATCATATTCCTGATAAAGTGTGAAAAAATAAATGTGTCTGTGTATATATATATATATATATATATATATATATATATATATATATATATATATATATATATATATTTATTTATTTATATATATGATTTAGTGTTAATGAAATTAACAACATGTGCACTAAAGGAGCAACAATGAGACGACCCCTAAAAGAAGGAATCGTTTAAAAGGTGGAGACCATTGACATTGTTTCCCTGTAATCACTATTAGTACCATGGCAACAGAGGTTGTACAGGTAGTCCAACTCCTGCAGGATGGCACATCAATACGTGCCATTGCCAGAAGGATTTACTGTGTCTCCCAGCACAATCTTAAGAGTATGGAGGAGATTCCAGGAGAGAGGCAGTTACTCTAGGAGAGATGGACAAGTCCACTTTTCACAGATGACAGCAGGTTTCACCTGAGCACACATGATAAATGTGACAGGGTCTGGAGATGCCGTGGAGAAGGTTATGCCGCCTGCAACATCATTCAGCTTGACCGTGGTGGTGGGTCAGTGATGGTCTGGGTGGTGGGTCAGTGATGGTTTGTGGAGGCTTTTGGACCCATTGTCAGTGCAGTGGGTCCTGGGTACTATCTGGTGCATGATAATGCCTGGCCTCATGTGCTGAGAGTATGCAGGGAGTTCTTGGAAGGTAAGAGAATTGATACCCTCGCCTGAGCTAAATCCAGTACAACACCACTGGGATATTATGTTTTGCTCCATCTGATGCTGCCAGGTTGCACTTCAGACTGTCCAGGAGGTCAGTGATGCCCTTGTCCAGATCTGGGAGGAGATCCCACAGGGCACCATCCGTTGTCTCATTAGGAGCATGTGCCGACGTTGTCAGGCATGCATACAAGCACATGGAGGCCATACAAACTACTGAGTACTATTTTGAGTTGCTGCAATGGAATTTCTGCTAAATGGACTATCCTGCTGCAGCATTTTTTCTCTTTGGTTTTCAGGGTGTCTTTGAATTCTACCCTTTGTAGGGTGATAATTTCGTTTGCATCAAACTGTGTGGGATCCTTTCGTTCCTAACCTATTACCCAGTCCATAAGAGGAAAGATATTCTGCATGATTTTTTTTTCTTATTGAGATCTGAAATGTTTTCAGAGTGTTCCTTTAATTTTTAAAAAAATGTATATACAGGTCATAAACAAACGAGTGAACAAAGGGAAATAATAAATTTCGCCTGAAAACAGGCGACGGGGATTGAACCCAGATCGAACAGAAATGCCACTAACAAATGGCAAGCGGCTCTGTGGCGAGAGCGAAACAAAAACGAAATGACTCGTTTGAACGTGCCAACACCAGGAGACTGAATTGACTCTGAGAATGATTCACGAATCAAAAGTCAGGGCTCCTGAGAGCAGAAGAGAAGTGCTTCACATAGCCAACGGGGAGCAAAGGGAATGCACAAGCTGACAAATAAACAGCTTTAATTAGTAAATGCTTCTAGAAACAGAGCAAAATCTCGTGTCACCTCAGTGACGGCACTAATGTCACTCACAGGGCACATGTCATTCACATCGCAGCGAATGGGGAAACAAAGAAATATCCACTTGCTAGTATAAACTCACAAGTACAGAGTATAATCAATTACTGCTTAGTGGGTCAGGGCGGAAGCTCACCAAAATATATATTCACATATATAAATAAATATAACTATGAAAATACTGGAAATTATGACAAAGATTTGAAAACTGTCACAATGTGAAAGGTGGCTACTTGTAGCTCCCTTGTAGTTCAGTGTAGCTGCCCACATCAGATTCAAAACCCAGACACTCACCCACAAAGCCAAAAATGGAGCAGCACCTTCTTACCTAAAGGCTCTAATCAAACCACGGTACCTTTTACCCTGAGACATGAACTTGACTCGGCTGGACCCACCACTCAAGATTAAAGGAAGATGAGCATCAAGACACTTCTCTGTACTGGCCAGGTGGTGGAATGAACTTCCACTAGAAATCCAAATGGTCTCTTGCTGTCTTCAAACTGTGACTAAAGACTCACCTCTTCACTACGCACTTAAGTGAATGCTGAAAATTCAATTGCATAGTTAATTTAAAAAATAATTCTGTTGTTGTTGAGGTAATGTCTACTAAGAAGAATACAAAGCACTTCAGTATGTTGCTCTGGATAAGGGTGTCTGATAAATGCTGTAAATGTAAATGTTTCACAGCTGATTTTTTTTATCACATTCAAAATTAATTTGTTCCATTTGCCATATGTTTGTGTGTCTGACAGCTCCCTCATCAGTGACGGGTCTTGAGGCAAAAAGTGAGCATACCACGCAAAGTCTTAAGGTTTGCTGGGATGTTGCAATTGGTGTTTATGATGGTTACAGTTTGCAGCTCCTGGATGAGGATGAAAACATAGTAGCCAATGTTTCCATACCTGCAGACATCAGGCAGCACCTCTTTGAGGGTTTGATGCCAGGAAGAATATATTCAGTGCATATCAAGACACTTAGCAATTCTGCTTATAGCAAAGAGACCATAGTAGATGCGCAAACACGTAAGATACTTTTCTCAAAGATCATGAAAATCATTTACTGCACTGTTTGCCAGAATTTTAACAGTCATGTTCTCTTCTTTACTTAGCACTAACCATCACTTATAATGACATACTGCATTAAAGAATCATGCCTTGTGTAAGTTTTATAGAATAGATCATTTAGAAGCATTATGCTACTATATTAATTTTTTTTTTGTTTTGCTGTACTGTGGGTTTCTTTTTCACTCCTTTCAACACTGTATGTTGAGGTAATGGTAAGCTTACCTCTAGGGAGATAAATAACAGTAATATAGTTTCACCATTTATGGCTATTTTTAATTAATGTGTATCAGTTATCAAGGGTTGTCCAAAATGGTTTTTGGTATTTTCCATTTTCATTTATCTTTATAATTCTTGATCTAAGGTCCTTGATTTTATCAGACCTCTAAAATAAGATCATTCTTCAGAAAAGCATATTCAGACTTGTGTGATTTTCCATAGGGCAGGTCTCCTCCACAAACTACATGTCTATTTAAATCAAATTGGTTGGGATACATCTCTATGGAGAAGTCATTTGATTTTTTTTACCATCACATAAGTGTCAGTGTGAATGATGAATCATTGTTTTCAAAAATGACATAGATTGTGCAATTATTTGGGCTAATTGTCACGATAGCACTTACGTCACTTGCTGATTCCAGTTCTCACTATGTCTCACTTCCACATTGCCCTACAATGCTTCTGTTAGAGGTCGCAGTAGCACACAGTCCAACGCTAGAGGGCATCATTAGACTAGCAAATGCAGGGGCCGAGCCACAGGACCGGTGATTCCCTGGTAGCCCCCACCCCCACCACCCCCCAAAAGGTACGACAGGGAAGCTGAATGCTGTAGGGGCTTAATTTTGCAATGTTCCATCGTGTTTGAGCTATGGCCATCCCAATTCCCTACGCCCCACACATGGATGGCCTACATTATCGCTATCCTCATGGGTATAGTGCTTGTTTGGACCAAAGCCCTCTGGGAGGCTGGGGCGCCCAAGTGTACTTCGGAACAGGCTTTTACAGAAGCGCTTAAGCAAACCACCTATGGGGGGAGAGACCCGCCCATACACATCCTCAGTCTCACTCAGGGTTTCCACACCGCGGTCGATTACATGTTCGATTACCACACCTTTGGTACTGAGAGTGGTTGGGACCAGGGATCGCTTATGGCGATCTTTGAAAAGTGAGTGAGTGAGACAATTAAAGATGAGTTGGCTACTCGTGACCCCCCCCCCCCCGTTACCCTTGGAGAGCTGTCCAATCTAGCCATTGAGGTGGACACCCGCCTTAGACAGTGGGCTAGAGACCGGGTGGCTGCTACTACCTCGGCTTTAGCCCATGGAACTGGGCAGGGCCAGTATTGACTGGCACGTCCCAAAAATCCTCACAGGTTGGGAAATGCGGGGGCCAGAACCGCTAAGGGGAGCCAGTTCTAGGCGCACTCGATACTCGTCCTTCTGGCCTCACCCAGGAGGGGGTCCTCACCCAGATCAGCGTCAGCATCGAATCCGGGGTGGCAGGTAACTTTATTGACGAGGGGTTTGTTCTACGGCTGAGGATACGCCTGCTCTCTCTGCCACAACCGGTCACTCAGAGCAGCTGAATGTTCAAGTTGTGCCTGGGGTCGCATGCAGACAGACTTTCCCTTTTTGTCACCCAGGTGCCCCACCTCCAATTTGTGTTAGGTCTTCCCTGGCTGCAAGGTCATAACCCCAGTATTGATTGGCAGATGGGCTCCATTTTCACCTGACCTCCACAGGGTCAGGAGGCCTGTCTGCTGAGCAGGAGCGGGTCTAAAACCAAGGTCCCCATCCCATCCTCCTCCCTGGACCTCTCCTTGGTCCCGGAAGTATACTGGGATTTGGGGGAAGTTTTCAGCAAATGATAGGCCCAGATCCAGCCACCACATAGACCGTAATACTGTGCGATTAACCTCCTGCCTGGCATTGTTCCCCCTAGTGGTAGGTCATTCCCACCCCCCTCCCCCCCTGAGCGATGGGCCATGGAGGATTTACATCCAAGAGGTACTGGCTCTGGCCTTTATTCGGCTCCCTACCTCAGCCACTGGGGCCATATTCTTTTTCGTTGGCCGGAAGGACAGCTACCTGTGACCCTGCATCAATTACTGGGGCCTCAACCGCATCACGGTCAAGGACAGATACCCCCTGCCTCTCATGTAACTGCGTTCGAGGCACTCCAAAAGGCCAGCATGTTCACTAAGCTGGACCTACGCAGTAACTACAACCTCATTCGCATTTGATGGGGGAACGAGTGGAAGATGGCCTTTCTTACGCCCATGGGTCATGCCCTTTGGCCTTATGAATGCCCCGGCCATCTTCCAGCACCTCATCAATGATGTGCTGCGGGAAGCTCTGGGCCAGTACGAATTCATATACCTTGATGACATCCTCATATACAGTATAGCAACATCCCTGAGGAGTACGTCAGCCACTTGACAAGGGTTCTCCGCCTACTGCTTGAGAACTGTTTCTTTGTCAAGCTGGAGAAATCAGTGTTCCATGCACCCTCCGTGTCTTTTCTGGGATTCATCATCTCCAAAGGCTTCCTGCGCATGGACCCAACCAAAATCTTAGCTGTGGCTGACTGGCCCAGGCCCTCCTCTCTCTGTCTCATCCAGTGGTTCCTGGGGTTTGCTAACTTTTACCACCGATTTGTTAGGAATTTTGGTACCATGGCTCACCTGCAAAACCCCAGGGAGGCCCAGAAAGCTGTTGTTAAGATCAAGGAAGCCCTCACTGCCACCCCGATGCTAATATTCCCTGATCCTGATGAAACTTTTGTCATCGAGGTACATGCTTCCAAAATTGGTGTAGGGGCCGTCCTTTCCGAGCAGACTGGGTCAAAAGGGGCTCTGCATCCCTGCGCCAACTTTTCACGTTGGCTTATGCTAGCTGAATGCACCTAACCGTTTGGGGACCGGGATTTGCTAACCATTAAACTGGCCCTAGAGGAGTGGCATCACTGGCTGGAGGGGGCCAAACAGACCACAAGAACCTGGCCTACTTACAACAGGCCACGAGACTGAACGCTTGGTTTCACGAGACTGAACGCCCACGGTCTCGCCGGATCCGGAGGTTCACTGTTGGCCTGTTGTCTGCATGCCTCTGCCACTTCTGCCAGCTTTTTCAGCACCAGATCATGCCGCCACCTGTAGCGGCCTTGAGATAGTGTGGTCTTGCAGCCGGACAGGATATGCTGGAGGCCTGAATTGATGGTGTTGCACAGGGGGCAGCTTTCCTCCACGCCAAACCATAAGTGGAGGTTTCGGGGACAAGGCAGGGTGTCATAGGTGGACTTGATAAGGAAGCTGAGTCTGGCCTGGGTGATCTTCCACAGGTCAGCCCATGACATGGGCCTTTCTGTGACGCCTTCCCAGGTCATCCAGCCTCCTTGACGGCTTTGACACACTGCTTTGACACGTAGCCGGTCTTGCTCCGTCCTGGCCACTTCTGCCACCACCATGGCTCTTCTTTGTTCCTTGGAGGCCTTGGACCAAAAGACGGGTGCCTCACCTCTGCCCAACCCTGCTCGACCCTCCTGGACTCATCCAATGACCTCCCGGTGTTTCAACCTACTGATGGCCATGTCAACCTCCTCCTGGGCTTTCCACTTCCTCCCTGTTCGCACTTGGGAGCCAGCTGCTCTCACTAGCTGGTCAGTGGAATCCCTTAGCTCCAGCACCAGTCGGGCCTTTTCCTGCCTGTATCCCTGGCTGATAGATTGGAGGGGCAGTTGCAGCATGTTCCTCCCGAATAGCCGCACGTCCGAAAGGCATCTTGCCAGTCCCAGCCACTTCTTGATATACATTTTCAGCGGCCACATTACCCTTGGATACAGTATGAATTGGTAGGTCCATACTTTGTACTTGCCAGGGAGCTGGCTCTCGCTGATTCTTGCCAAGCCATCGGCAAGCTGCTTCCTCACTGCATCCCCCATCTGCATGTCGGAGAGGTCTGCTGTGTAGGTCCGCCCGAGGCTACGGACAGGTTGACTAGCCAGCAATGGGACCTCCTCGCCCCCCGCAACAAAGATGGTAACGGTCGCTCCTGACCCCTTTCCTTAGGGACAGGCTACGTGACTTTGCAGGTTTGATTTTCATTCTTGCCCAGCCCACAAGCTCGTCGATCCGCTTCAGCAGTCTCGCCGTGCATGCTGCTGTCTGGAGGATGGTGGTGACATCGTCCATATAGCCTGTCACTGGTGGCAGCCTTTGTCCAGATGGTAATTTCACCCCTCCCACCATCCTCCTTGCCCCTATTACGATGACTTCAAAGGCTGTAATGAACAGGATGTGGGAGATTGAGCATCCCATGGCAATACCAACTTCCTGTCGTTGCCAGCTTGTGGTGAAATCTTGATGGGTACAGCACATCTGAAGGTCTGCGAAGTAGCTTGACACCAGGGTGCGAATGCAGATGGGGATATAGAAGAATTCCAGGGCAAAATCGATGAGTTGGTGGGGAACTGACCCGTATGCATTGGCAAGGTCTAGCCAGACTACATGCAGGTCACTTTTCTCTCTTTTTGCTCACTGGATCTGCACCCATATTACTGCCGAGTGTTCCACGCACCCTGGGAAGCCTGGCACCCCGGCCTTCTGGCAGCTGGTGTCGATGTACCTGTTGTTTGTAAGATAGCTGGTCAACCTCTTGGCAAGGATAGCAAAGAAGATCTTGCCTTCAACGTTCAGGAGCGTAATACTTCTGAACTGGCCAATGGTGGTGGAGTTCGCCTCCTTCGGGATGAAAACAGTGGCTGCTCTTTGCCACTCTGACGGGATGACTTGGTTCTTCCAGGCCACTCTCAGGAGCTTCCATAAGTGTTTCAGGACCCCTGGGCAGTAGAATTAATAATTATAATTAAATTAATAATATCAACAATAGCAACATCATAAGAATTAGTATTAATCATAATACTAGAATATAATAATAATAGTAAGAAAAATTCTAAAAAGTTTCATCATCATAACGATAACAATAAAAAAGGAAAACAGTTTTGTGGTTTGATATTGTATTAAAACAGACGTTTCCAGAGTCTAATATGTGTCACGCCGGCTGTACGGTTCAGGAAACACACGCAGGGAGAGTGATCTGAACTCAGGCGGTGTTTATTAATGAACAGAACTGAAAACGGACAGGAATACCGGCAAACAAGGAGATTACATGAACGAAACTCAGAGGGAGCGAGAGAGGAGGTGCTTAACGAGCGGAGAGAATAAAGTGAGTAAGCAATAAACAAATGCTTTGATACAGATAGAGCGTGATCGAATACGATAAGGTAGGTGTACGATAAAGGCTTAGAAAGATGACGAGGCTAGGATGACAAGGACGACTAGATAGAGAGGGAATACGGCTTGGATATAAACGTGGCACGGAAGATAGATACACGGTAGGTTATAGGGGGCTTGTGACGCGGTAGGGACCATGAGACAGAGTGATGTGAAAGTGCAGAAAGACGGTTTATATAGGGCAGGTGGAACGTGCTGGAAAAGAGAGGCAGGTGCTTGTGATAGAAGGAGGAGAGAGAAAGTGCAAGAAAGCAGTGATGGAACGCGGTGGAAGGTGGGCGTGGTGAGCAGGTGAGCAGGTGAGATGTGACAATATGAAGATTTCAGGTTCCCTCTATAAATCCTATGGTGCATGTATCTAAATGATCCAATACAACAAAGAAAATAAGCAACAGAACGTAAAGGTAACCTTCAAAATCACAGTAAGCAATAAACGCACCATTTATGAACCATACCGGGTTCTTCTTAATCAGCATTTTTATAAGTGGTATCTATCATTGTTCTTGCCTGGTAGGCTTAGTGGTAGAGGAGGTTGTCCATGTAGGGCTCGGAGGTCCGAGGTAAGATGGGTAGTAGACGACAAGTAGCACTCTCACATATCACTCTTGTGCGCACCACGCACCACCCCTTTTAGGATTTTTTCAGTTCCATCTCTCTTCCTGCCCACTTAGGCTGCTTAGCACCGTGTTACATCATTCACAGCATGGCGTGTTGTGTTAAGCGTCCTAATCTGTGCGGCAGTGGCCGGTATTCAACGGTGCATCTTCGGCATTACCCGTATCGGTGAATGTGTGGGTTGTTCTCATACACATTTAGTATATTTTTCCCCCTCTATTCGGGGTTTTTCTAGTGTCTATTTTTTATATCCCCTGGGCGGGGATCTCCTGCATTTACATCCTATTTTTTCCTCACTTTTATGGCCCACTTGGTGACCCATAACAGCTTCCTGCTGATTTGTCCAATATTCTGATTACACACACTGGAATTCACTAATCTGATTACTCAACATTACATTTAAACTCCTTTCACCGATTCACTTCCCGCAAAGTTTCACCTATCATGGGTGTTTCTGAGCATTCTGACATTAAAGTTATTGTGTTTCCTGGCTACCAACTTTTGCTCCTTTTTGACTTTGTCTTTTCCTAGTGTTTTCCATTCTCTTTGGACTGATGTCTGTGTAATAAACTTTGGACTGTTTTTGTCCTGTTCTGCTTTGCCCTTCTGTGCCTTTGACTGTATTTTGGTGCTTAATAAAACTTCTGAATGGTTTGCCTACACTCTCCTCCCTTTTCTGCCATTTCTTGACACTATTAGGTTGAATGTTTGACTTTTTTAATAACAGATGATTAAACCAATCATTTAACAGATGATTTGCATAATTACATACAATAAGCATTTGGTTTGTACATAGTTAACCCTTATCTTGCTTCTACACAGCACTGTAAATTCTTTTTAGAATAAGAAATTATTGGTTTTCCCCAGATCCAGCTGCTGTAAAATGCCTCCATTTGCTTTCCAATGGTACAGCTGAGCTTGCTTTTGGCTGGAATGTGCCTGAAGGCTGGGTGGACCACTACAACCTCAATTTGTACAGCCAGGACAATACTCTCCAAGACCACAAGAAGCTGAGGGCAGGACAGGATAGTTGCACTTTCCTGAACCTACTGCCTGGGACACTTTACAAGCTGGTGGTTATTAGTAACAGCAAAGGAATGAGCAGTGACTCATCATTGTGGGCAAGCACAGGTGAGTATAGTCTCTCTGTATGTCTTTCTGTATTTTGATTTAAATCTGTAATACAAGGCATTAGTGGGAAAAAAGCTATAAAAACATAACATGATCTGATGAATCTTGTTATTGGTGTTGGAGGAAGTATAGTAATATAATTGTGTAGCTATTACACAAATGTACATGGTTATGTTACGGGGGCTCACCTGTTTTTCCAACGCTAGGGGGTAGCATTGGTTTTCTTTTCCTCAGGTTGAGACCCTGACAGTCAGCACGATCGCACATGCATGACGAAGGCTGTGCGATCGTGTTATTATTATCACGTGCAGATCTCATTAAGCTGCTCGTTTGCTTTATGGGCAACACCCACTGACTCAGGTATATAAGATCCTTCCTGAGTTCAGTCGGTGTCGCACCATCCACCGTGATGGGGGTACCATCGCCCATCACAGGCCTCACCCGGCTCAGACGTGCTGCAGTGGATGCTCGCCGGTAACCGGCAAACGTTGATACATTAGGGATAATGGTAACTGTTTCTTTGAAGAGGAACAGTAATTGTATGGCTGGGAAGCCGGATGGTAATCGCTAGGGAATTAGTCGCTAGAGCAGGGTCAGAAGCCATTGTTCGCGTTCCCTATGCTGCATCACGGCTTCGCCGGTGCCCTCCGGGGCTTTCGACTCGCTGCTGCGGCGGCTGAGCACCTCCCTCTTATCCCGTCGCCGTTCCCGGTTCTTCATTTTGTTAGTTTTCCTCGCGCATTGAGTGGTAGGCAGTTGCCCCGCTCGCGCTCTGTTTATTTGGAACGCAGTGTCGCTTTTAAGCCCCGTTCTGCCTTTTTGCGTCCAGGTCATGCTGCACATGCTCGGTATGGTACCCGGCGTCACGCATGCCGTAGCCTCTGCCACACGCTCGCATGTGTAGTACCATGACTCGCCGCGACTCTTTGGGAGGCCGTGACCTTCGCGTCACAGCGTGTCATCACTTTCTCCTCTCTCTCTCGAGAGAGAGCTGCCGGTTTAAGGCACACCCAGTCTCTGTGAGAGAGAGGGAGAGAAAGCGATCGCTCCTTCTTCCCCCACGGAGCGATTCCTCTCACGTTCGCCACACCTCCTTTGTAAGCACAGTTTTGTTTAATCTATACTCTCACGCCTTTTTCCTATTTTTAAAGCTCGCGGTAGGCGGAGCTTTTCTGTTCTGGTTAAACCCCCGTTTTGCATTCAGGTCACGTGAGTCTCTCGGTAGACCCGTGGTTAAAGTCATGGATTCTGACGCCTGCGATCAGAGTTCAGTTCCATTCATTACTTTGGCACTCTCTTTTTGTGTTTATTTATTATTATTTCAGTTCATTATTACCATCTGGTGCTAACTGCATTTGGGTCCTAAAACCCTCTTCTTTTAGGCCATTATGGTAAAAGGCGAACCCTCGTAACAGGTTAGTGAAATGAATCAGTTAAACACTCTATAGTTAAAATTATGGTGCTGTATATATACTGTTGTCATATTCCTGCAGTATTCCTACAGTACAGATTTATGACTGAGCTGAAATCCAATATCATTTTGTCTAAACAATCCTAAATCAATCTAATGTGTGATAGGTATGCTTATAATTTACTCTACAAAGTGCACTATTGTATTTACATCTATACTTCTTGTAGTCTAGTACTGTCTATTGTCTTTTACTTATGGCACTGCAATGTTATAATCTGTAACAATGTAACAATCTTAATAATATGTAATATGCAGATTTCCCATGCATGCACAGAAAAACTGTAAGACTAATATTCAATTTCTGTTTCCTCACACTGCCACAAAAAAAACCTTTCCCACTTCTTCTCATCTTGGGTTACACAGCATTTTGTAAGTGACTCATTGGTTTAATTAGCAACTGGATTGTTTATGGAGTAAAGAACATAACAGTATCAAAATTCTTAGGGCTCTGCAGACAGCTCCTTTTATTTTTGAAACATGTCTAATAAAACGCATCATTACAAGACATTTTCTTGCATTATTTTAATTTAAACTTATTTTGTTAAAACAAAGCAACTTTTTGTCTTTATAAATCTCAAAACATATCATACAAAGTCTCAGTTTCAATCTGCTCATCCTGATGAGGGTCATGGAGGTCAGTCCAGACTTTTCAATATCTGGGCAAAGATACTTCTGAGTTACAGGAGCTCCACTCACTGCTGCAGTGCAAACTTCCACTTTGATTCACAAAGTGTTCATTGGTATTTGGTCAGTATTTGAGAACTTGCACAAGTGAACGTGTATTCTTTCTTTCACTGTTTGCTATGTCGCAAGTGCTGGATTGTTGTCTATATCTACTCTTTGTTAAATGACCTTAGCTTGCTGCCATTACGAGAGCCTCTGCTTTGATTCACAAATCGTTCACTGGGGTCAACTCAGGATTCTAAAGCAGGCGTGAGTGAACACATGCTTTCCTTTTTTCTCGCTTGCTACATCGCAGGTTGGCTTGGTTATTACATATTTCATTCATCTGTTTAGGATCCACTCATTTCTGGACAGTGGGATCCACTTGTTACGTCCCATGGCTGAGCCCCGGTTTTACCTTTATTATCTTGGCTCTGGGCAAACAGGACTACATCACTCACAATCCTCCGGTGGGACATGTGAGGGCTGCGGACCTACCTGTGACTGTCGCTCGTTATCGCAAACTAATTGCTAAACACTCACAGCTGGGCTGGGCTCTGCGCTCTGAGACGCTGGTGGGATAGCATTGTCTCGGTTTTGTCCAAGACTTTGGTGTGTTTCCTTTGCGCCGTGTTTCATATGGATTATTGATGTTGATGGTTTTGTCTGCTGTGGATTACTCCTGTTTGTGGATCCGTCCGCTGTGGACTTCCACTTCATTTTCTCCTCTGCGTTCCTGGTCCTCCCTGTTCTTGCCGCATTGGTTCCCCCATTTTCCCCATGTGCTACCTTTGTTCTGTGAACCATTGTGAATTCCGAGCAGCATGGTGAACCCATCCCCAAAAGCAACTCCCCCAGGGGAACTTTGTTTCAACATGCATGCGGGAAAGCATGATAGGGTCATTCCTCTCCATTCTCTGCCCATCCAGGAGGGACCAAGATTTTTGAGTTCCTCCAAAAGTGGTTCTGATGGCCAGGGATGGAGAAAGATGTTAAGCACTTCATTGCAGCCTGCAAGATTTGCACAGGAAATCTCACAGTGGTCGACTGGCCTCCTCAGGCGAAATGTGGAGACCATGCAACATGTTGCAGACTCAGAATCGATTCAGAAATTTTGGAGAAACTGTGCTGTAGGGCATGGGGGCTTCAGGAGCTGCTCCTGTACTATTAGAGAGCATGCAGTACCCCAGTCGGACACCAGAAAGCCGTGGCAGCATGCAGGGATTAGGAATACAATTTCTAGCACACATGCGCCTACATCTCCCAGCAGACATGGCACTGATGAGGACTGATGAGAGACACCTGCTCTTCCAGTTATTTAAAGCTGTTTGAGAGAAGTGCCTCTCATTGCACCTTTGGTATTTTGTATAGATTTGGCACAAGGTATTGAGGTGAAAGATTGTAACATCATTCTTTTGTAGAAGGTTGTTGGTAGCACCCCGTTTGAGGTAATAGGGATTGTCAGGGTCAGCTTCTTGTGCAACTGGCTCTTTATTTTTTTTGGCACACTTTGTGCATTTATACCTTTTAGTTACATGAGCTCCGCTAGCCACTGCGGTGCAATCTTCCGATTAGATTCAAGAAGCGTTCATTGACTCAGTATTTGAGAGCTTGCATGAGCAAACGTTTATTTCTTTAATTCCCTATTTGCTACGTCGCAAGAGCTGGATTGTTGTCAGAATCTTCTCTATGTTACTTGACCTCGGCTTGCCGCAGTTATGGGAGCTTTTGCTTTGATTTATGAATCATTCACTGGTGTCAACACAGGATTCTAGAGCTGGTTCAAGTTAACGTGCTTTTCTTTTTCCTTGGTCACTACGCCTTGAGGTCGGCTTTGTTATCAGCATTTCATTCACCTATCTGTTTAGCGATATCCTTTGTTTGAGTCAGTTCTCTTGTGACTCCTATGTCTGTCCTTTGTTAGCCGTTTCCTTCTTGGTCTTGCCATGCTCCTCATTTAGTACAGAGGTAGCATACTGGTAGTTAAGCAACTGTGGGTCATTTGTATTTGCAGCTTACTGAAAAGTATAAATCTATATTTTCGGTTACTCGGTTATAGGTTATAGTTTGTTTATAGTTTCTGTATTATATTATACTCACACACACGCATACATATGGGATATGTTCTCAAAGGAGACTAACTTGGATAATGCCACAAAAGCCACCACAGACTAAAATTCTGTGTTGACACTGTGATACCAAAGCAGAAGATAAAGGTTTGCCCAAATAATAAACCGTATATCACAATGGAGGTGAAGGACCGCATTAATAGGAAAAAGCAGGCTTTTAAGAATAAAGCCACCTTCAATTAAAGGCTGTGCAAAAGGAGTTGAACCAGAGGCTTAAAGATGCATGAGAAAACCATCTGGAAAATATGGAAAAAAAGCCTCCAGTCTATGAACTCTAAATAACTTTGGGATCTGATGAAATCAGTCCTGTTTACCCTGTACACCAATGAATGTACATGTAGCATAATGTTATACATGTACATGTAGAATAATTTATGTTTAAATTTTCAGATGACACAGCAATCCTGTGCCTTATGTCTGACATATCAGACATAGCTGGTTACAAACAGGAGACCCAGGATTTTTTTGTGGTGTGAAAAACACTTTTTTACTTCTAACATTGTCTAACATGACAATGAGTGTAAAGTTGGTGTAGCCTCATAATGAGTGTAAATTAGTGTAGCCTCATAATGTAAAAAGTCAAGCTGTTAATATTAAAAGAAACCCCAAGCTTATTATTTTACTTTGTTTGATACTACATGGCTTTGATTAGCATTGGAATTAAATTACATTTATTTAACTGAACTAATGTCTATAAGGTCTATTTCAGTTCTTCTGCAACTTTAGCATCAACAATGTAGTAGAATTAACAGTAGAGGTAATAATAATACTAATGCTAATACTTCTACAACTACTACTAGTACTACTACTACTACTACTAATAATAATATTAACCAATTTAACAATGAATAACAATGCAGTAGCTCATTGAAGACATCACAGTGGGTGGGGGAACTGCTGCTCTCTTACACCTGGCAAAGATATTTTGTTTTATCTTATACATTTTCTCTCTCAGTTCCTGCTGCAGCCAGGGATTTGCAAGTTGACCATGAGGGTCATACAGACAGTCTGCTGCTGAGCTGGAGATGTCCTCCTGGTGGTCTAAGTGGATACATTGTTTCTCTTCAAAGCTCAGGGCAGCCAGAGAAGATACTAGGGGCTGAACACACTCATACAATCTTCCAGAATCTTCTGCCTGGTCACTTATACACTGCTGTGGTGATAAGCAGGAGTGGAAATCTCACAAACATTGCCACTAAAGTAGGACGCACCGGTCTGTATAACCTCTCAGTCTACATCAAACACAACCTACCCACATTAGGGTGCCAGTGAGATACATGGAAATACATGAAATATACTTATTTCTCAGGACTCCCTTCAAACTGTTTCATATAACTAGCTTTATTAGCAGTAGAAATCATAATGATATGTCTTGTCTTAACGGCTGCTCCCTGTTCCATTTTACATTCATGAATGTAGTGAAATCCACCTGACTGAAATGGCATAAATCAGGATTAAGTGAGAAGACCTGGGTGTGTTTCTCTGTAAATACCAGAGGTCAGATGCAAACTAGGAAAACTGTGGCTAAAAAGTGCATTATTAACATAAATTGTGAAATCTTTTGTTAAGATGTGATCTCGAATGTCCTCAAATGAAGATGAGCATATAGTCAGTTGGTAGATGGTCATATCCCATGATGTAACAGAGGTGGGGTTTTTTACATAACCCTGCTAAAAAAATATGCATAGACCAGCATATGTTGTGCTTTGGATCCTGGTCAATCAGCACGACGATACAAGTTCCGCCATACATGTTTCTCCAGATTGGTTTATGCTGGTTAGTGATGATTTAGCTGGTGTACTCACAGTGTCTTGTTGGTCTTCTGGGTAAAGCTGATTGACACACATACTAGTGTTCAAAATACAACGTATGGTAATCTTTGCTGGGTTTCAACTTTAAATGCCACAACACATTAAAAAGCTTTGCACAACTTTATAGGTGAATACAAATACAGTAGCTGTGCAAGCTACACATGCAAGACAACAGATAAGTATACATTATAACTGAAACAGAAACCTGTACTACTACAGACTGGAACTGTATGCTCTTTAGTGACAAATCCAGGTTCTGTTTGGCATCCGATGATGGGCAAATGTGCCGCAGGATACCATATGGAATCTGTTTGCCTCCAATGCCCAACCATATCTCATCTTGTATTCAGGCTAGAGATGTTCTAACAGGGTACTACAGCCTCCTTCAATTGTACAGTTTACCACAATAAATTTATCCTTTCGCTCTAATATTGTAATCACTTACATACAGTATATCATCAGTTCATTCCTACATATTAAGTTTCAATTGATTCCAACAACACCTAATTGTTGGGTGTCTTTTTTTGTCAATGAGTATATAAGTATTTAAACAATGTATCAATGTTAGGCTGGTACAAACAAAGTGAGAATGTTTTTTTCTTGATACCTTTGATTTAATTTTGACTATAATAGCCAAGTGAAGTCAGATCTATTTATATAGCGCTTTTTACAATAGAGCATTGTCTCAAAGCAACTTTACAAGTTTAAATTATCTCATAATAACTACGTCCAATCCCAAATTGAGCAAGCCTAGGGTGACAGTGGCAAGGAAAAACTCCCTAAGTGATATAGGAAGAAACCTTGGGAGGACCAAGACTCAAAAAGGGACCCAACCTCCTTGGGCGGCTTAGATGATTAATCTAAGAGTGAAACTAAAGTCATGGAGTTAAAGTTCGAATAAAATGTGAAGTATGCACATCGGCATTAAGTGGCCTGGGTATGGTGGGGCTGGAGCTGATGACGGAAGCAGCTTGGGTGGAGCTACATCAGATGAACATCATGTGTGGGGCTGGAACTGCCGGAACACAGCTCGGAGAGAAAACAGAAAATGTAATTAGTTATTGATTAAGAGCACAGTGTCTATTAACAATCACTGATGCCATGTCAATCACTAATGCCAAATGTAGCATGAGACCCCGGCAGCATTAGCTATGGCAGCATCGCTAGAAAGAGGAGAACTGGTAGGAAACACAGCCAAGAGGGATCACATAAGACATTGGCAACCCCACGGGATGCAGAAGACAGCAGCCCAACGTCTCTGATAACCATAAGACGATTTGACTATGAACCCCCCAGCTCTGCTCTTAGTCTAAGGCAAGGATGCATGAGTCAAGATCACTAGGACCGAAGCCCAGTTCAGCCAGACCGCCCACTCGACACTCCCGGCTAGCGGACAAGGCAGGCAGGCCAGACATGACACCAGACTCCGGCCACAGTGACCCAAGCCATGCATCCTGGTCTAAACCTAGTCAAAAGGATGTGTGAATAGGTATGTCTTTAGCCTAGACTTATAAATTTGTAAAGTGTCTGAGTCTCGAACTAAAGTGGGAAGTTTATTCCATAGTTGGGGGGCCATGTATGAGAAAGCCTTTCCCACTGCTGTGACTTTTTTAATTCTAGGAACTAAAAGAAGTCCTGTACCCTGCGAATGAAGTAGACGAGTTGGATTGTAAACTCCAAGAGTTCACTCAGATAATGTGGGGCCAGGCCATGTAGAGCTTTATAAGTTTATAAGAAGTATTTTGTAATCAATGCGGAATTTGACTAGTAGCCAGTGTAGTGATGACAGAACAGGAGTAATATGATCAAATTTTCTAGTTCGAGTTAGCACTCGGGCGGCTGCATTCTGAACTAACTGAAGTTTATTTATAGATTTACTAGAGCATCCAGTGAGTAAGGCGTTACAGTAATCCAACCTTGAGGTTATAAATGCATGAACAAGTTTTTATGCATCATTAGAAGAGAGGATATTTCTAAGTTTAGCGATATTATGTAATTGAAAGAAAGCAATTCGAGTGATGCTGCTAATGTGTGCATCAAAGGAGAGATCTGAATCAAATGTGACCCCTAAGTTTTTTTACAGACGGACTGGGCAATACTGGACAGCCATCTAGATTTAAGATAGATGTAGCCAACCTGTCTCTCACAGCCTTGGGTCCCACTAATAATAATACACCTGCTTCCAGAATGTGTCTAATTTAGCACACAGCAAATGTGCAATATATATGGTTTAAAAGCCTGATTTTCATGAATGAATTCAGATAATATTCAAACATTTAAAATTTCTCAATTAAAAACAAGTACTCATATAATGAATTCAAAGAGCTTAAAAATAATGTTCCAAACATACAATGAAAGTACAATAAAAGTATTATTACAGTGGTGCTTGAAAGTTTGTGAACCCTTTAGAATTTTCTATATTTCTGCGTAAATAAAACATAATAAGATTTTCACACAAGTTTTAAAAGCAGATAAAGAGAATCCAGTTAAACAAATGACACAAAAATATTATACGGAGTCATTTATTTGTTGAGCAAAATGATCCAATATTACATATTAGTGAGTGGCAAAAATATGTGAACCTTGTTTTCAGTATCTGGTGTGACCCCCCCTGTGCAGCAATAACTGCAACTAAACGTTTCTGTTAATTGTTGATCAGTCCTGCACACTGGCTTGGAGGAATTTTCGCCCATTCCTCCATATAGAACAGCTACAACTCTGGGATGTTGGTTGGTTTTCCTTCCTGATTGGATAAAGGTCAGGACTTTGAATTGGCCATTCCAATACATTAACTTTATTCTTCTTTAACCATTCTTTGGTATAACGGCTTGTGTGCTTAGGGTCGGTGTCTTGCTTTCAGTTCATGGACAGATGTCCTGACATCTTACTTTAGAATTCTGTGATATAATTCAGAATTCATTATTCCATCGATGATGGCAAGCAGTGCTGGCCCAGAGGCACAGATGGGATAAGGCTCTTATGCTGGAATGCAGTGTTTTCCTTTCTCCAAACATAACGATTTTCTTTTAAACCAAAAAGTACTACAGTATTTTGGTCTTGCAACTCTGCCATGGACACCATTGTTGTTCAGTGTTCTTCTGATGGTGGACTCATGAACAAAAACATTAGCCAGTGTGAGAGAGGCCTTCAGTTGCTTAGAAGTTACCCTGGGGTCCTTTGTGACCTCACCAACTATTACACGCCTTGCTCTTGGAGTGATCTTTGTTGGTCAACCACTCCTGGGGAGGGTTACAGTGGTCTTGAATTTCCTCCATTTGTACACAATCTGTCTGACTGTGGATTGGTGGAGTCCAAACTCTTTAGAGATGATTTTGTAACCTTTTCCAGCCTGATGAGCATCAACAACTCTGAGGTCCTCAGACATCTCCTTTGTTCGTGGCATGATACACTTCCACAAAGAGTGAACTTTGATAGATCCCTGCTCTTTAAATTAAACAGGGTGCCCACTTCCACCTGATTGTCAACCCATTGATTGAAAACACCTGACTCTAGGATTAGCAGTTCATATGAAGGTGAAATCAGAGGTTCACATATTTTTGCCACTCACTAATATATAATATTGGATCATTTTCCTCAATAAATAAATGACCAAGTATAATATTTTTGTCTCATTTGTTTAACTGGGTTCTCTTTATTTACTTTTAGGACTTGTGTGAAAATCTGATAATGTTTTAGATCATATTTTTGCAGAAATACAGAAAATTCTAAAGGGTTCACAAACTTTCAAGCACCACTATATGCAGAAAATATAACAGACACTTCTTGTTCAATCATGCTCAAGTCAAAGTGATTAAACGTTAAAGTATTTTTTAAGTATGACTGTACATGAATATCTTAAGTCATTTGCTTTCAGAAGATTTTCTGTTTGATATAATACTCAGGTCTATGCTAGAGATGGGTAAACCATTATATCTTAATTCTATGCACTACTATGTTAGTTGAATAAGTCTGCACACCATTTATAAGTATATCTGTCTCTCTCCAGTTCCTAAACCACCATCCACTTTGGTCATTAAAGATGTGAGCCATACTGGCACTGTGGAGGTGATGTGGCATGCTCCAGCCAGGGGTGATTATGATGACTTTGAAGTGAAGTGGTTGCCACGGGACAGGGTAGTCATGTCCAGACCAAACCCAACACGATGTATCTTCACTGGTCTTTATCCAGGCCGGAAGTACAACATCAGCCTGTTCACTGTGAGTGGAGGAACACCAGGACCTGTGGTCTACAGCTCACCTGTCTACCAGTCTATTAGGATAGGTGAGTGTGAATTTGAACACAATTATTAATCACATGGAATTTGTTTTTGAAGAACCAAAAATCAGGTTGCTGTGGAGTGGTGGTTGTGCTAAATATCATCTGTGCACTGGAGCAAAATGAATGACCATAATGTTGATGGCATGGTTCATGTTTTATTTAGCACAACATATTCTTAGCAATCATTGGCTCTATCTTTAGGCAAGAAATTGCAGACACAAGATCTATATTTCTCTATTTCAATATTCTTTTAATTTTGCTCACACATTTTCTATGGCCAGTCAGATTGCATAAACTAAACCAAACTACCTAACTAGGTCAACAAAACTTGCAATAATTAAAAACAATTACATAGTCTCAACAAATACATTAGACTTAAACCAGTCAGACATTTGTTATACTAGAGGAAAATAAGTTGCTCAGATTTTACTAAAAATAGAACAAGGGTTAGGAATTAATGAAAGCACTTCAAGTGTCGTAGTGTTCTGTACAGTTGACTTTACCATTTGATTTGATGTTAATTATGTTTAGGTTTAAAATAAAGAAATAAGAACCAAATGAGCAATTTTGCAAAATAATAAATAAATAAATAACAACCAAATGTACAATTTTGCAAACTCTTTGGTGTAATATTTGTTCCTGACAAAACAAAATTTTCTCTGTATGATGATATTAAATACAAAAAGGTCCTATGAAGTTTAGTTTTCAATGGCCATATAAACAGCCAACTATCAATGGTCATACTAAACTATCAACTATCAACATAGTTTAGTTTTCAAAAAAAGAGGACACTAAGGGCAGAGGGGTGGCATGAGGAAGAAAAGTGGCGGTGGTCATCAGGAGGGTGGAAGAGTGAGAAGGGTGTTCAAGTAAGTAGTACACCATGAACTTAAAGGATAAATCTTTTAAACAAGACAAATAATAAATGCCATCATAGCATGTGGCAAGATAATGTTATTAATTTCCATTTAACTTGTTACATGCCCTTACCAAAAAGGTAAATAAACAGCAAACAATGAGTTACCTGTAAGGCTTACAGGGATAAAGCCCACCTAACTGGTTTGTCTGAACCTTTAAGACTCATGAACAAGCAGTACACAAGAAAAGTAGACACAAAAGTTAAACACTCATACCCAAATAAACAAAAACACACACAGAAACAACAGAAACAACAGTTAGAAAGAAAGATGGGAGAAAACAGGGTGAACCCTCCCAAAAGCCTGATATGATTGGCCATGTGGATCTCAAGGTTTGGGTCGAGAATGGCCCAGGACTGTTCCTCTGGGTCTGGGTGAGATTTATGACCTTTTCAATGGTTTATGGTGGGGGCTAGCCTCCTCTGGGACTGTGGTAGCTAGTGGTGAAGGTATTGAACTCTGGAGCAGAAGGTCCAGGGTTCAAATCCCCCCTTAGCTACTAGGCTGCCACTGTTGGGTCCTTAAGCAAGTTTCTTAACCCAAGGCCCTTAACCCACAAATGCTTGGATTGTAAGACTGTATAAGTTGTAAGTCGCTCTGAATTAGGGTGTCTGCTAAATGATGTAAATGTAAATATTTTGTGGTACTGTGGTAGCCTAGCAGTTAAGGTACTGAACTAAAGGTCCTTAAGCCACAATTGCTTGGATTGTAAGATTGTATCAATTGTAAGTTGCTCCGGATAAGGGCGTCTGCTAAATGCTATAAATGTAAATGTAGATGCTAAACTGAGCGGAATGTGGTGAGAGAACAGCCAAACATCCTGGCCTCGGCAGTAGAGGGGACCAGGTCTTCGACCAATCAGGTGAGCATTGTGGTAGCTGAGGGAGGCCTCAAACAGTGTAAGACTCATGCTTGAGCTGGTCAGCAAATTATATGCATATTTGACCAAGGCAAGGTTTAAAGGTCCAATGCATAGCTGTCATGCAGCACAGAGTGGCTTCCAGCTTTTGGCTGACCCTCTCAACCTGGCCATTTTGACTGAGAATGGAATCCAGTTTGGAGGCTCACAGAGGGAAACAAACTGTGGTACATGATTGGAGATGATATCCAGTGGTATGCCATGAATCTTGAAAACTCTATGTACCCAGAATCTAGCAGAATCTACCAATCTTTGAGGGAAGTAAGGAGTTTGGGCAGAGCAAGAAGGTGAACAGCTGTAGGAAAATGGTCTGTTTCTGTGTGCATTACTGTGAGACCGGTGACAAAGTCTACTGCTATCTAGGAGCAAGGGCATCCAGGGATGGGAAGTGTGTGAAGCAGGCCAGCTGGAGGCTGATGGGATGACTAAAGCTGTTTCCTTAGAAGAGACATTGTGCGATTGCTACAGGGCTAACAGGAAAACTTGGAGCAGTAGACCAACTTCAATACAGTGACTTTCACATGGCTAGGGACATAAAAGTGTTCTTGGGGGACCGTCACCTGGACAGCTTATGCTTCTTGGCTTTCAAGATGGTCTTGCATAAGTCCCAGGTGAGGTGGGCGATGACTTGGTCCAGAATGTAGATGATGTCACGGAAGTTTGAATTGTCATCTGCAAGAGTGCTGGCATGACAGCATGTTGGGTTTGGTGATGCTGGAACCCGGGTGGTAAGTGAGCATGAAATTAAAGTAAAAAAAATGAAATCCACCGACCCTGCCATGAGTTCAAACTCTTTACGATTTGGAGGTAAGCCAGGTTTTTATGATTCATCCAAATGACAAGGTGTGGTTTGGCACACTATAGCCAGTGCCTCCATTACTCAAAAGCAAGCTTCATCACCAAAACCCAGGTGTGCAAAACCCAGGAAGCACTGCAGGTCCTTGATATGAGGGAATGGGCCACTCTGTATCTAAACGAGCCTTTTTGGGATCAGCCTTTACCTGAACATGCTGGTTTGTAAAGGCAGGAAGGTCAGTGAGTCCACATGGAACTTTCATTTTTCTGTCCTAACAAACAGATGGTTTTCTAGGAGGCGTGCAAGACTTGCCAGACAAGACCGACTCTTTTTGTGGTATCTGTGAAACAAATAAGAATTTTTTTCAAGGTAGACAAACACAAACCAGTTCAGGAAATCTCTGAGCATATTGTTAACTAAAGCTTGGAAGACAGCTGGGGTGTTTGTCAGCCCAAACGGCATCATAAGGTTCTCAGCGTGTCAGAGAGGCATGTTGAAGGGTGTCTTCACTCATTGCCCTCCCTAATGTGCACCAGATGGTATGCGTTGCACAAGCCCAGGTTGCTGAACTCCACAGTGCCCTGTAACAGCTCAAATGTAGAGCAGATTAGAAGAGGTGGGTATTTATTCCTTGCATTGATTTGATTGAGACATGTATTATCAATGCACAGCCTCAAGGATTTGTCCTATTTCTCCAAAAAGACAAAAACTGCACCCAGGGGAGAGGAAGGACTTTGAGATGTATTTCTCTGTAGCTTCTCTCTCCCTGCATGACAGAATATGTAACCTACTAGTAGTGCCAGGTATTAGATTGGTTGTACAATCTTATAAATGGTGTGGAGGCAGGGTCTGGGCTAGGTCCTTACTAAAGACGTCTCGAAGATCATGGCAAATGCTGAACAGGTAAGGAGAATGGGCCAGAGACAGTGGGAATGTTCCTTCAGGGTGAGGTGGGTTCAGCTCAGTTTCATGGGCTCAGGGTCTCTGGTGGGCATAGGCACTGGGTCAGGGACTGAGGTGGAAACTGAACAGGACAGCTTGGCTGGAGGTCTCACACACACACACACATATACACACAAAAAAAAATATCAGAAATGACAGTAGGAAAGGAAAGAAAAGAAAGATGGTAGAAAATTGGGAAACAGTCAACAGGCAAAACCCTAACGTTACAATTTTTAACCACTTTTTTCATAACATTGCTTCTTTCCATGGCCATAGAAATAATAATACAACAATCACTTGCCAATAAAATTCACTATATCACTTTACAGTTCAGAGTCCTCACTTGATTGATGACTGTATTTAAAGCAAAAGGTGGCTCTACAATGTAGTAAATTAGGGGCTGATCATGTTTTCAACTCTGTTATGTTACTTATCCATTTTTTAAAATTAATTTTCAGAACTGTAGTCTGTAGATACAATAGTGTCTATTTCAAAAGGCTTTGAAGAATCGTATAGGCACTGTACAGATGTAACGTCAGCCGGCGAGGGATCAGGAGACACACGCAGGCTACCGGTTAATGAGGTTGGTTTATTGCCGGTATACGGAGGGATAGGAGAAGTCGAGGACGAAGGTGTGAGACAGGGTAGGAACATCGTGAATCCGCGAGGAGAGTGAGGTGAGTGCGGTTTAAATACTGTGCGAGTGGAGTAGAGAAGTAGAAACAGGTGCGCATGATCAGCAGGTGACGCGGGCCGGGCGGCCAGCGGGTGTGAAACAGACAGTGTCCTGCTGATTTACACATCTGCTAACTAGCTACACACATGGCCAGAATTGTTGGTACCCTTCCATTAAAGAAAGAAAAACCCACAATGGTCACCAACATAACTTGAAGCTGAGAAAAGTAATAATAAATAAAAATTGACTGAAAATCACACATTTTTGAATTGTGGTTCAACAGAATACAAAAAAAAACTAACTAATGAAACTGGCCTGGACAAAAAATGATGGTACATGTATTATTTCAATACAATAGGGACATGTTAAACTAAGGTATGTCCTTTAATTATAATTACATGCGTCTTCAAACTTGTAATCAGGCAGTCTGCCTAATTAAAGGGTGAAAAGTAGTCACTGTACCTTTTGGTATCATGGTGTGTACCACACTGAACACGGACCACAGAAGATAGTAGTCTCAGGAGATGAGAAAGAAAATTATAGACAAACGTTAAAGGTAAAGGCTATAAGACCATCTCCAAGGAGCTTGATGTTTCTGTGACTAAAGTTGCACATATTATTCAGACGTTTTAAGGTCTATGGGACTGTAGCCAACCTTCCTGGATGTGGCCGCAAGAGGAAAATTTATGACAAATTGAAGAGACAGATAATATGAATGGTAACCAAAGACTATTCACCAATAATATGAATGGTACCTGAGACCACCCGTTGCTGTTTTAGCCAAAGTGGACTTAAAGGAAGAAACCACTGTGAAAGCAAGACTGGAGATGAAAAAACAGGAATTTGCCCAAATTCATATTGACAAGCCACAAAGCTTCTGGGAGAATGTCCTTTGGACAGATGAGACCAAAACTAGAGCCTTTTGGCAAGTCACATGAACTCCAAGTTCACAAATGCAAATTGAAGCATACAAAGAAAAGAACATTGAACCTACTGTGAAATATGGAGGAAGCTTGGTTATGTTTTGAGGCTGATTTGCTGCATCTTGCACACAGTGTCTTGAATCTGTGCAGGGAACAATGAAATCTTAAGACTATCAAGGCATTATGGAGTGAAATATGCTACCCAGTGTCAGAAAGCTTGGTCTCAGTTGCAGGTCAGGGATCCTCCAACATTATATTGACTAAAAATCACACAGCTAAAAACATCCAAGAATGGGTAAGAGCAAAGCTTTGGACTATGCTGAAGTGGCCGTCTATGAGCCCTGATCTAAATCCTATTGAACATTTGTGGAATCAGCTGAAACATGCAATCAGGAGAAGGCACCCTTCAAACCTTTGACAACTGGAGCAGTTGGCTCATGAGGAGTGGGCCAAAATACCTGTGTACAGGTGCATAAGTCTTATTGAGAGTTACAAAAATCGCATGATTGCAGTGATTGCTTCAAAAGCTTGTTCAACAAAATATTATGTTAAAGGTATCATCATTTTTGTCTAGGCCAGTTTCATTAGTTATTTTATTTTTATTTTTTAATGATTCTGTTGAACCACGATCCAAAAGAAATGTCTGATTTTCATTAGCTGATTTTCAGTAAATTTTTATTTCTTATTACTTTTGTCAACTTCAAGTTATTTCAGTGACTATTGTTGGTTTTTCCTTTTTTAACAGAAGGGTACCAACAATTTCGTCCACATGTGTAAAAACAGACAGTCTTTACAAGTTATGTTAGCTTGCTATTAACGTTAACTGTAGTAACAATATGGTTTGCACCTATAGCTCTATTACTATAAATACAGGGTGTATATAAACTATACAACTTTAATAAATGTATTACTCACCAACCAACAAACATGAGAGGCTGCTTTTAGATTTATGTGAAGCACAAGGAGCCCAGGTTTTATCCACATTACATGGATTCGATACGAGTCCTGTGGGTAACACAACAAGCATCAATGCATGTATTAACAATAACTGTTACAGTGGGACTTAGTTTACACCTTGTACTGCTATTGTTCTTAAATTACATGTATCTGAAACAGCATGTTCTCCAACTGACCATGGGGACTTACTTTGTTCTAGTAATTTGTAATATCCATTATGCCCATGTTACTAAAACAGCATCTTTATAAGCTGTTAGTTACAGCTTACAAGCGCATCTTGCTCGGAGCTAGGTGACACCAACTGCTCAGATACAGAGCTTAACTGCTCAGGTATGGAGCTTACAGGCATGGTGAGCTCAGGTATGTAGCTAGGTGGTGCTAAAGGTCAAGTCAAGTCAGATCTATTTATATAGTGCTTTTTACAATGGAGCATTGTCTCAAAGCAACTTTACAAGTTTAGATTATCTCCTAATAACTATGTCCAATCCCAAATTGAGCAAGCCTAGGGCGACAGTGGAAAGGAAAAACTCCCTTTGTGTTATGAGGAAGAAACCTTGGGAGGACCAAGACTCAAAGGCTCAACAATGGAGCTTAATTGCTCAGGTACTGAGCTGGACGGCTCTGGCTGCTCAACTATGGGGCTGAGGGACAAATGAGCAAGAGGTGTAGGGACGAGTGTGGAGCCGGGCGTTCTCCTGGCCCACTCAACAAGGCTGGCATCTGCACAGATGGCCAGGCCGTACAGATTGGCCAGAGATGAAGCATCCAGAGGGAAAAACAATTCTTCGCGGTCACGCAAACCGTATTTAAAAATGCCCCTTAGCTCCAGGTCCCCAAAACCTGACTCCACGGCCAGTTCACAAAAAGCTGCAATATAAGCAGTGACTGGCCAGGAGCTCTGATTGAGCTCCAGGATACGGGGGAGCTCACGTGACTTGGGACTGAGCAGCTGAGGCTCGTAGACGGCAAGGCTACATGGCGCTGACTGGACAATAATAACGCTCAAGTGTGCGGCGACCTCAGGACTGGCATAAACGAGCCACGAGGACCATGACGGGCTGGCTGTCAACATGGCCCGTTGGGAAAGATGGGAGTCTGTATGAATAGCTAAATCATGCAGATCAGCCAGAGAGGCGAGGTCCGGGAGAGAGAACAGCTCATTCCTCATATCCTCGCAAAGGCCATACACAAAATTGTCCATGAGCACCCGGTCATCAAAACCGGTAGCCGTACCCAGCTCATGAAATTCCCCTACATAATCAGCAACCATCCTGGTGCCTTGAGTACTGTCAAAAATACTGGATGGTGCTGAATGCTCGGAGATGGAGCTTAGTTGCTCAGGATGTGAGCTTAAAGGCGTGGTGTGCTCAAGGATGACGCTCCCCGGGACCTCCCACTCCAGCACGGGGATCTGCTAGATGGAATTGTACATGTCACGCGATAAATCCGGCTGGGCCCACGGATAGATTTTCATCTCACCCGTGGGCAAAAAAATTCCCCACGGGGAGTGGGTGGTAAGCCGACGCCCACAAGGACGGCGGTCCGCCAACTTGGGGGTTGGGAGAATACCCAGTTCCATATGCATAACTGAGCAAGTCAGCCCTGGTTTGGAACTGGGTCTTGACCGGCGCCTGCTACCACGGGGGCTGGGCAACATGGGGGGTCGGAATACCACACAGCATCCATGACCTGGTTAAAGTCACCTGAAGGCCCCCCATAAACCAAACGGGAGCCGGGTAGAGTGACCCGCCGACTGCGATGACTGGGGACCTCCAAACTGAAGGTCCAGGAGCTAACACTGGGTCACTTAGTTGGTCGCATCTTTCTGTTACTGTTCACCATATTAAAAAACGAATGACGAATTGTGAAAACAAAAGAATAAGGTATTGGGACCCAAGTGCAGTTAGCTCCAGATGGAAATGGTAAACCAAAATATAAATAACAAAAAGAAATGAAAGAATAAACTCAAAAGAAGCAAAAATAAACTAATAAAGAAAACCCACGCTGTAAGCGTACAACATCGCTATTCAAAGATACGATTACGGCGTGGACAGCATATTGGGTCTGCGCATGCGCAGAATGCATATTCCCAGCGGAGGTTCTGCGACGCAGGGAGTGAAGACGATGAGGTTAGAAAACACTGTGTCCTCTTGCGATCACTCATGCGATCACGAATGGGGACAGAAATCCCCCAATCGCAAGGGTTGGGGCAACGGTGTGAAAGAGGAGACGTAGGCAAGGCTCACACGGAGCGGAGAGAGCCCAGTAGAAAACACAAACAAATAAAAATAAACAAAAACTGACCCTACACTATAGGCTAAGGCCCTATCTTACCGGGCTATCTCCTGATAGACCCTGTCTGGAGATCTTGGCACCTCCAGATGTACCACTGTCCCTCAAAACAGTCAAACAAAAAGGCAAGTGTCCGGAATGCTGTTACAAGCCGGGGCAGAGCGAGCACATGCATAGCGTCGGGTTGCCGAAGCAAGTGAGCCATGCGAAGCTGCGACAATGTGTGAGCCCACAAGGTGTGCTTATATGGGCTCAACAACAGGTGTCGCCACTTAACCATCAAATGCCTGGGAAGGGCTGACGCACACGCAATCGCGCTGACGGCACTCATGCTGCAGTTTGGGGTCAAATACTGACCACTAGTGGCTGAAGAGTGACCCCGGATAGTTTTTAGTTAATCTGAAGACTGTATTAAAGAGAAATCTAGGATTATTCTTAGTTTTCTCTATGATTGAGGAAAAATATGCAGCTTTTAGTGAGTGCATGCTTATACTATGTCATGCTATCCCTCCAAAAAATCTTAAATAGCTTCAATTTACTATGTTGCCACTTACGTTCTAAACTCCGTGATGTTTGCTTTAAGGTATGGGTGTGGTCATTATACCATTCCTTTTCCATTATACCATTTCCCTAATGCATTTGACCCTAGTAGGAGCAACTATATCCAGGGTTGAGCGAAACATGCATTGTAATTGGTCATTTCTATGCTCAAGATGATTGGACTCCGTAGGTGTATTAAATTTTAAGTCTGGTAGGTTAATTAATAAAGGCAACTGGAGTAGCAGATGTGATAGTGCACTTGGTGTGATTACAAGGCAGTAGGATTTTATTTATTAGCGATAACTCAAAGACTAAAAAATAGTGATCTGAAATCAAACCACTTTGTGGGAAAACATCAAGGTTATCTATACTGATACCAAATGTTATTATTAGATCTAAAGTCTGATTACAGTGGTGGGTTGGTCCCATCACATTCTGAGTAATACTCATGGATGCTAAAATGGACTCAAAAGCAATTTTAAGTGGATCCTGCTCATTGTCAAAGTGAATATTAAAACCTACAATAAATGCCTTATCTGTTAGAAGTACTAAGCAGGAAAAAAAGTTAACAAATTCCTGAAGAAATGATTAATATGGACCTAGAGGGCAGTAAATACAGATAAGATTAAAAGAATGTGGTTTTGACTTCCATAAGAATAGATCAGTCACATTAAGAATCAGTATTTCAAATGAATAAGCCTTGTAATGGGATTAGTGGTAGCATCTAGCTCTTTGTCAAAAATTGTGGCTACCATGACCATTAGGACGAGGGCGATGAGCATGACTGTATCCAGGAGGTGAGGCTTCATTTAAAGCTAAATATTCATCCAGTCTAATTCAAGTTTCAGTAAGATAGAGAGCGTGTAAGCATTTATCAGTGTTCAATCACGGCTTTGTTTGTAAGTGATCTAATGTTAAGTCAAGTCAAGTCAGATTTATTTACATAGTGCTTTTTACAATGGAGCATTGTCTCAAAGCAACTTTACAAGTTTAGATTATCTCCTAATAACTACGTCCAATCCCAAGTTGAGCAAGCCTAGGGCGACAGTGGCAAGGAAAAACTCCCTAGTTCTAGGAAGAAACCTTGGGAGGACCAAGACTCAAAAAGGGACCCAGCCTCCTTGGGCGGCGTAGATGATAAATCTAAGAGCGAACTAAAGTCATGGAGTCAAAGTTCGAATAGAATGTGAAGTATGCACATCGACATTAAGTGGCCGGGGTATGATGATAAATCTAAGAGCGAAACTACAGTCATGGAGTCAAAGTTCGAATAAATGTGAAGTATTCACATCGACATTAAGTGGCCCGGGTATGATGATAAATCTAAGAGCGAAACTAAAGTCATGGAGTCATGGTCGCTAAAATTGAATTATGCACAGTGGAGCTCCATCAGATGACATCATGGTGTGGGCTGTAAAACTGCCGGAACACGCTCGGAGAGAAAACAGAAAATGTAATTAGTTATTCATTAAGAGCACAGTGTCTATTAACAATCACTTATGCCATGTGTAGCATGAGATCCCGGCAGCATTAGCTATAGCAGCATAGCTAGAAAGAGGAGAACTGGTAGGTAACACAGCCAAGAGGGATCACATGAGACATCGGCAACCCAACGTGTCTGATCACAACAAGGCTCTTTGACTATGAACCCCCAGCTCTGCCCTTAGTCTAAAGCAAGGATGCACGAGTCAAGGTCAAGAGAACTAAAGCCCAGTTTAGCCAGACCGCCCACCAGACACTCCTGGCTAATGGACGAGGCAGGCAGGCCAGACATGACTCCAGACTCCGGCCCCAGTGACTCGAGCCATGCATCCCAGTCTAAATCTAGTCAAAAGCCTGCGCAAATAAGTATGTCTTTAGCCTAGACTTAAAATTTTGGAGAGTGTCTGAGTCTCGAACGAAAGTGGGAAGCTTATTCCATAGTTGGGGAGCCATGTATGATAAACTTTCCAACTGCTGTGACTTTTTTAATTCTAGCAACTAAAAGAAGTCCTGCACCCTACGAACAAAGTAAGCAAGCTGGATTGTAAGACTCTAAGAGTTCACTCAGATAATGTGGGGCCAGGCCATGTAGAGCTTTATAAGTTATAAGAAGTATTTTGTAATCAATGTGGAATTTAACTGGTAAAAAGTGCAGTGATGATAGAACAGGACTGATATGATCAAATTTTCTAGTTCGAGTTAGCACTCGGGTGACTGCATTCTGAACTAATTGAAGTTTATTTATAGATTTACTAGAGCATCCAGTAAGTAAGGCGTTACAGTAATCCAACCTGAGGTTATAAACGCATGAACCAGTTTCTCTGCATCATTAAAAGAGAGGCTATTTCTAAGTTTAGCGATATTACGTAATTGAAAGAAGCAATTAGAGTGATGCTGCTAATGTGCACATCAAAGGAGAGATCTAAATCAAATGTGACACCAAAGTTTTTTACAGATGAACTGGGCAATACTGGACAGCCATCTAGATTTAGGATAGATGTAGCCAACCTGTCTCTCACAGCCTTAGGTCCCACTAATAGAACCTCACTTTTTCTCTGAGTTAAGTAAGAGAACATTTAATAGCATCCAATCTTTCATTTCCTTTACACATTCCTCAATTTTGTTGACCGTAAAGCCATCATTTGGTTTGGCCGATATTTACAGCTGTGTATCATCTGCATAGCAGTGAAAACTAATGCCACAGTCACAAATAACTGAGCCTAGTGGCAGCATGTACAGAGAGAATAAATAAGGGGCCAAGCACTGACCCCTGAGGCACCCATACTTCACTTTTGAGAGCTTAGATCTTAGATGATTTATATGAACAAACTGGTACCGATCGGTTAAGAAGGATTTAAACCAAGAAAGTGCTAATCCCTTAATACCTACAGTATTTTCTAGTCTGTTTAGTAAAACATCATGATCTATAGTGTCAAATGCTGCACTTAAATCTAACAGAATAAGAAAAGAAACACATCCCTTATCTGAGGACATTAACAAGTCATTTAGTACCCTAATTAATGCTGTTTCAGTACTATGATGGGGCCTGAAGCCAGATTGAAATGTTTCATAAATTTCATTCCTTTGGAGGTAACTGCAGAGCTGCTGATAGACGGCTTTTTCTAAGATTTTGGACAGAAACGGTAGATTTGAAATTGGTCTATAATTAGATATCACACAAGGGTCAAGATTGGGTTTTTAATCAATGGTTTGATGACGGCAGGCTTAAAGGATTTCGGCACATAACCAAAGCTAAGGGATGAATTTAAAATAACTAACACTGGCTCTATAATACTAGGTATTACTTGTTTGAGTAAACAGGTAGGAATTAGATCTAATAAACATGTTGATGACTTAAACGAGCTGATAAGTGTGGATAGTTCAGTAATAGTAATTAGGGTAAAAGATTCTAATCTTGATTTACAGCTCATTAAACAGATGTCTTCACTAGTGCTGCATCTGGAAGGTTGCTGAACAGTTTGGTGATGTGATGAGCATCGAGCTTGATGCCTACTGTTTTCTATCTTATCATTAAAGAAAGTCATGAAATCATTACTGTTAAAATTACACAGAACGGGAGAGTCACTTTCTATAGGGTTTTTTGTTAATTTGGAAACTGTATTAAAGAGAAATCTTAGATTATTCTTATTTTTCTCTATGACTGAGGAGAATTATGCAGCTTTAGCTTTAGTAAGGGCATGCTTATACTCTGCCATGCTGTCCCTCCAAGCAATCTTAAACACCTCCAATTTACTATGTCTCCACTTGCGCTCTAGATGCCGTGTTCTTTGCTTTAAGGTATGGGTGTGGTCATTATACCATGGTGCTAGCCTTTTTTTCCCCTAATGTGTTTGACCCTAGCAGGAGCAATCATATCCAGGAATGAGCAAAACACACATTCTAATTGGTCATTTACACACTCAAGATGATTGATCTCCGTAGGTGTATTAAATTTCAAGTTTGGTATGTTTTTAATAAACGCAGCTGGAGTAGCAGATGAGATAGTGCGCTTGGTGTGATAACGAGGCAGAAGGATTTTATTTATTAGTGATAGCTCAAATACTAAAAGATAGTGATCTGAAATCGAATCACTTTGTGGGAAAATATCAAGGTTATCTATATTGATACCAAATGTTAATATTAGATCTAATGTATGATTACAGCGGTGGGTTGGTCCCATCACATTCTGAGTGATGCCCATGGATTCTAAGATGGACTCGAAAGCAATTTTAAGTTGAACCTGCTCATTCTCAAAGTGAATATTGAAATCACCTACAATTAAAGCCTTATCTGTTGACAGTACTAAGCAGGAAAGATAGTTAGCAAATTCCTGAAGAAATTCTGAATAGGGACCAGGAGGGCGGTAAATAGTGATAAGCTGAAAAGAGTGTGGTTTTGGCTTCCATAAGGATGGATCAGTCACATTAAGAATCAGTATTTCAAAAGAATTAGCTTTGTAATGGGATTTAGCTGTAACACCTAACTCTTTGTCAAAAATTGTGGCTATGCCTCCTCCCCCGACCATTAGGACGAGGGCGATTAGCATTACTGTATCCAGGAGGTGAGGCTTCTTTTAAGGTTAAATATTCATCAGGTCTAATTCAAGTCTCAGTGAGACAGAGAGCATGTAAGCGTTTATCAGTGATCATTTCATTTACAATCACTGCTTTGTTTGTAAGTGATCTAATGTTAAGTAATCCTAGCTTTAGTCTAATGTTGTTATTTCTTTGGCAGCTATCTGTGTTTATACTAATGAGGTTATTGAAACAGACTTTTTGAGAGCGTTTACGTTTAGGGTAGATGCGGGTAACAGACACAGTTTCAGTAACGTGAGTTCTGCGTGACGGTGCATGGCTACCAGCAGACAGTTGGTTAAGCCGGTCTGTCTGCTGCCTGACCCCTACTCTGGATAGTCAGCCCTTAACCAATCGGGCCATAAGACTATGGACAATGTTGCAGGAGATGAGAGCAGAACCCTCCCGAGTGGGATGGACACCGGCCCATCCTAAAAGGCCAGGCTTACCCTCAAAGGCTGTCCAGTTGTCTATATAGCCCACGTTGTTTTCAGAGCACCACTTGGACAGTCAGCAGTTCAGCGACCATAACCTGCTGTAGGCTTGGTCACCTCGCCGCATTGGGATGGGGCCAGAGCACACTACAGCATCGGACATCGCCTTCGCCACGCTAACCACCTCTACAAAATTAGCCTTAGTAACCTCTGTCTGACGAAGGAGTATATCATTAGCCCCTACATGAATAACTATCCTAGAGAATCTGCAGCTCTCGAGTTCACTAAGACTCGTTACAATGTCCGGCACTCTGGCTCCGGGGATCAGAGAAACTCTAGCTGCTGGTGTCCCTAAAGTGGGTAGCAAGTTTCACGTGTCGTAAAATAGAGTCACCTATGACCAGAGCTCTTTCAACAGGCTGCTCAGTGGGTGTTTCACTGAGGAGGGCAAACCTGTTGGACACGTGAACAGGTAAAGAGTGGTGCTCTCGTGGACTAGCCTTATGACTACGTCGCCGAACCGTCACCCACTTGCCCTGCTGCGAGGACTCTGCCGGGGCTCTAACTTCGCCTTTGGCATCCAGATCTGCTAAGCTAGGAGCTGAGCTAGCCTTCTCTAATGTCTGGATGCGCGCCTCTAAAACTACAATCTCCTCTAAAACTACAAAATTCAGATCTGACGCAACTGTTCGAAGGACTTCTGGATGATACCGGCTTTTAGCCTCTCAGTTCTTGCTGACATGCAGCCCGTGGAGCCACAGATGTGTTGCAGGCCGCGCCTCGACTTTCTTGGTGGTAGTGGTCTATTGGATCTCGAACTTGCGGCGTACAACTCAGATTTTATCTTGGCCACAGATAAAGGTGGAGTCGAACGCGTTCTAGCACCACGAGCTTTAAAAGACTTGAAAAACTAGGATATACGAGCGTGAATGAGATCTTGGCTGGTTGGTTCTTTTATCTACTTTCTAATTCGGCGATACCGAACTACTAAGACTGCTGGACACAGAAAAACTTAAAGGTAAAAATAAAACTCAAAAACTTGAAAGAACTTAAGGACGAAAGACTTTAACAAAGACGAACAACTAAAGACTGGACTTACAAAGAACAAAGAACAACTCGAACAAAAGACCCAAAGCTACCACGCGGTTAGCCCGCGTCGTTTTCGTATGCCCCTCATTGTAGGCGCTCGGAGGCGGGGGCACAAGGGGTTGCCCTGACTTAGCCAATGAGAAGCTGACTCATCAGTAAACCCCTCCTATGGTGGATGTGTCTTCTAATTTCACCATAGGTTAGTATGGGCTGCTTTACAGAAGCTATAACTTGGATTAATATATTCCTACATATCTAGGGTGACTAAAATTATCACATAATAACCAAAAATCCTCAAAGTTACAAGTTTAGTAGCAGAATTTCGTTGCAAGGTTCAGATGATCAAAGGCACCTTGAATTGATAACCTAGGACATCGTTAAATCATTCTAACTACAGCACATACATTTGCTATTCCTTAAACAAATAATAATACGATCAATACAAGATGTAGGATACAGTACATTCTGAATAACAACTTACATTTCTGTCCTTTTATAAGTGTGAACAAGTATTAAACACGAGCGATCGATACACATAGATAAAACAGCTACTATATTAAGCGTAACCAAACTGGACCATATGACATATAAAATGGTCATTAAACTAAAACACTAACCAAATAGAGATGAAAATACATGACAAATCAGTAACATGCATATATATATATTATTACATATAGGAGTATGAAAAATATCCCTTATCAAATTCTTTGCTTGAAATAGCTAAGTACATATGGGTGTGTTTGGACTTATTATGAAGCAGTTCTCATGTGTTTTCTAATTGAGTGTTCCAGGCGAAGATAATCTGTTCCCAACAAAAGTTTAATACTATTATTGAAAAGTGTGTCTGTGAAAGAAGAGGCTGGATTCCTTCCGTCATAAATTTTCAGGGGTGTCCTCCTGGCACCAGGCCGGCTGAGGAAGAGGTCGTAAAAGTAAAGAGAGTAGGCTTTCTTTGTTTTCCTTTGGAAAAAATTGGGGCAGATTTCTCTTGAAAAGGAGTGAGTCTGAGGTGGTGGCTGTCAGAAATCCTTTTAAAACTAACACATTGGCTTATTTTATGATGGCGGGAGCCATAGGTTATCTGGCTTGGCCATGTCCTAGGTTTCTTCTGTTGTTTTGAGAAAAAGGTTGTTTATCTGGCCATTAATCTGTGCAGAGTCTTGTCCAGATGGTGGGACTTTTTGCATTCCAAAGTGTCAAAGTTTAGGACTTGGTGTTGGAAAATGGTGTATAGATGGCAGCCATAGTTGAATGACTGTGATTCAGACATTAACGCTACATATCTATAAAGCTCATGTTGTTTTCAGAGCACCACAAGGACAGCCAGCAGTTCAGTGACCATAACCTACTGTAGGCTTGGTCACCTCGCCACATTGGGATGAGGCCAGAGCACACTACTGCATTGCACATCACCTTTGCAACTAACCATCTCTAGAAAATTAGCCTTAGTCACCTCTGACTGGCGAGGGTGTATATAATTAGCCCCTACATGAACAACTATCCTAGGGAATCTATGACTATCGAGCTTGCTAAGGCTCACTTTAATGTCTGGAACTCTGGCTCCCAGGATACATGTAACCCTAGCTGCTGGTGTCCCTAAAGGAGTAGCTAATTTCATGTGTCGTAAAATAGTGTCACCTATGACCAGAGCTCTTTCAACAGGCTGCTCGGTGGGGGTTTCACCGAGGAGGGTGATCATGATCATGATCATGATTGACATGTGTGTATTATTTAGTGCTGAAGGGCATCAAACTGTAGGAGATATTTAGGGTTGAGGGCCACCGGCCTATTGGGATATTCTGGGTTGAGTGTTACTTGGCTCTAGGGTTGGTTAGGGTTGAGGAACATCTATCTGTGGGTTGTGTTTAGGTTTGGGATCCACTTGGCTGTGGGGGTATAAAGGGTTGAGGGCTATATCAAAGTGTAGGATATCAGTTGGTGAGGCACAATTGGCTCACGCATGGGAAATATTTAAAGTTGAATGACATTTGGCTGAGGGGGTATTTGGTGATGGTTGAAGGTCACTGGCTGTGAGGGTATTATGAATTGAAAGGTAATTGGATTTTATCATACATAGCATAGTCATTTGAATATGGGTGGTATTAATTAGTAAAGGGTAATTGGCAGGTTATTACTATTCAGTGTTTTATGGGGTGTATTTATTAACAGTGAGTGATAGGTTATGATTTTGTATATAAGTAATGTAAAAACACAAATGGGTCAAGTCAATTCAGATTTATTTATATAGCGCTTTTTACAATGGAGCATTGTCTCAAAGCAACTTTACAATTTTAGATTATATCCTCATATCTATGTCCAATATCAAATTGAGCAAGCCTAGGGCGACAGTGGCAAGGAAAAACTCCCTTAGTGTTATGAGAAAGAAACCTTAGGAGGTCCAAGACTCAAAAAGAGACCCACCCTCCTTGGGCGGCGTAGATGATAAATAAAAAACGAAACTAATTTGTCATGGAAACTAAGACATCATGGAGTCATAGTTCCAGTGAAATGATTTTTATTTTAAAAATAGATTAAGATAGAATGCTTCATTCTGACTAGCATACATAACAAGAAAAAAACATTTTTCATTTCAGCTCCAGGAGTAGTCCAAAGCTTGCGCTGTCATCCGCTGAATGCCACATCTCTCTCATGCACTTGGAAGCCTCCAGCGTCTGATTATAGTGCTTTTTTGGTGGAATGCTGGAAGCAAAGCACTAACAAACTTGTTTACAAGTACATACTGAGAAGCAATGCAATGTTTCAACACTTTTACAGACTGGAACCTTTCAGGAACTACACAGTCTCTGTCACAGTGATCTCTGGAGACAAGAAAGGCAAAGCAGTCGAGGACAACACCATCATCATGATCGACCGTAAGTTACAAACACAAGAACTGGTGAAAGCAGGAGTTTCATCCATTTCATTTTGATGCTATGCAAACAATTTGAGCAACTCATTTAATTTCTAACAAAGCATTAGTTAACCAGTTGATCAGCTAAACAAATCAACATTGCATATAACTATTCCTTCGTGCTGTGCAAAGACACTGTAAATAGCTTTGATGGTTAAACACTGTATTGCAGCATGGAAGAAGGAAACACCAGGACAATTTCTTATAATGAATCAAATTATTTAAATAGTTCAAAAGCAAAAACTATAAGCATTGCCTGGATGCTTGGCATGGCTGTCATGACTACATTAAGTAGTTTTCACCTTTTTGGTAGCACGTACCCCATGAACATAAAGTTATCCAACATAAACAAAACGCATTTCTAAAGCTGGCTAAAATCCTTGCAACTACAGTATAAACCATAAATTTTGACATTATAAGTCTTAACTCTCGCATAGCCCGTGCCAGTTCAACCTACGTACAGTGGGGCAAAAAAGTATTTAGTCATCCAGTAATTGTACAAGTTCTCCTACTTAGAAAGTTGAGAGAGGTCTGACATTTTAATCATAGGTACACTTCAACTATGAGAGACAAAATGAGAAAAAAAATCCAGGAAAATCCAGGATTTAAAGAATTTAATTGTAAATTATGGTAAAAAATAAGTATTTGGTCACCCACAAACAAGCAAGATTTCTGGCTCTCACAGACCTGCAATTTCTTCTTTAAGAAGCTCTGTTCTCCACCAATTGCCAATTGTGCCTGTGTTCTGTCCTCCACTTGTTACCTGTATTAATGGCACCTGTTTGACCTCATTATCTGTATAAAAGACACCTCTCCACAGCCTCAAAGACTCCAAACTCAACCATGGCAAAGACCAAAAAGCTGTCGAAGGACACCAGGAAGAAAATTGTAGACCTGCACCAGGCTGGGAAGAGTGAATCTACAATAGGCATGCAGGTTGGTGTGAATAAATCAACGGTGGGAGCAATTGTAAGAAAATACAAGAGCATTGATAATCTCCCTGGATCTGGGGCCCCACGCAAGATCTCATCCTGTGAGGTCAAAATGATCATGAGAATGGTGAGAAAAAATGCCAGAACTACACGGAGGGACCTGATGAATGACCTGCAGAGAGCTGGGACCAAAGTAACAAAAGCTACCATCAGTAACACACTACGCCGAGTGGGACTCAGATCATGCTGTGCCAGGTGTGTCCCCCATGCCAGTACATGTCCAGGCCTGTCTAAAGTTTGACAGAGAGCATATGGATGTGTCACGGATCGCCGGGAGATCGGACTTTGCGCTCTTCCGTGCCACCAGGGGGCGATCCGGTTATGGACATGTGCGGTGATCGGCCGGACCTTGGAACGCTCGAGGGAGAAGCTAGCACACTATTCTGATGACTTTCAGGTGGTTTAGCATCTATTTAAACAGCGTCCTAGTTCTCCCTCACTGCGGAGTATTTCCTGGACTATTGTCCTATTGACTGTGACGGCGGTTTTGTATTTGAATCCATGATCACGCCATTTCCCGGTGAGCCCGCTTTCGTTGTGTGTCTTGCGGTAGCCGATGGTATGTGTACGTTTCTTTAGTGTAAGCTGTGTATTAGTTTTGGTCTCTCTATGAGCCCGCTTGTGTGTGGATAGTTTTGCGGGAGCCTGTGTTCATTTCGTTCGTTTAAGTATTTTCCTGTATGCTTTACCAGTGTAGTGTTTGGGCTGGTTTTCAGTTGTCTTGATTGTTTACGTTTGTATTCCTTTGGTGCCATTCAAGTAAACATTATTATCATTTACCTAGAACCTGCATTTGTCTCCTTACCAGCTTGTCAGCCCCGTCGTTACAGGATGATCCAGAAGAGGATTGGGAGAATATCATGTGATCAGATGAAACCAAAATAGAACTTTTTGTTAAAAACTCAACTCGTTGTATTTGGAAAAATACTGAGTTGCATCCCCAAAACACCATACCTACTGCGAAGCATGGGGGTGGAAACATCATGCTTTGGGTTTTTTTGTTTGTTTGTTTTTTCGCAAGGGGGACAGGACGACTGATCCGTGTTAAGAGAAGAATGAACGGGGCAGTGAATCATGGGATTTAAAACCAAAACCTCCTTCCATCAGTGAGAGCATTGAAGATGGAACATGGCTGGGTCTTCCAGCATGACAATGATCCCAAACACACCACTCGGGCAACCAAGGAATGGCTCAGTAAAAAGCATTTCAAGGTCTTGGAGTGGCCTAGCCAGTCTCCAGACCTCAACCCCATAGAAAATTTGTAGAGGGAATTGAAAGTCTGTGTTGCCCATTGACAGCCCCAAAACATCACTTCTCTAGAGGAGATCTGCATGGAGGAATGGGCCAAAATACCATCTACAGTGTGTGCAAACTTGGTGAAGACTTACAGGAAACGTTTGACCTCTGTCATTGTCAACAAAAGGTTATGTTACAAAGTATTGAGCTGAACTTTTGTTGTTGACCAGATACCTATTTTCCACCATAATTTACAATTAAATTCTTTAAAAATTCTACAATGTGATTTTTTTCCCCCTCATTTTGTCTCTCATAGTTGAAGTCTAAATATGATGGAAATTACAGACCACTCACCTTTCTAAGTAGGAGAACTTACACAATCAGTGGCTGACCTAAATACTTTTTGCTCCACTGTAGCTGGAGACAAACATTGCAATCATCAATACATCAATAAATTCTTTAAAAATCCTACAATGTGATTTCCTGGATTTTTTTTCTCATTTTGTCTCTCATAGTTGAAGTGTGCCTATGATGAAAATTACAGACCTCTCTCATCTTTCTAAGTAGGAGAACTTGCACAATCAGTGGCTGACTAAATACTTTTATTGCCCCACTACATACCTATAAGTGCCAGACATTTGACTGTGGTGCTCAAATCAAGCAAAGGTCATGTTAAATAAACTCAGCCTACACTTACAAAATCAGATCAATATGTTTTATTCATGGCATACAAACCACAAACAAAATGTGAGACAGTCCAGGAGTGTCTGACAAGTTTCAGTGATTCATCCCCTTGTTACTGGCGTAACACAATGTAGTTGATCTGTTAATTTTTTAATGCCAGGCTCTGGCATCTGCATCCATTATCTTTGTAATGACACACTGAGCAGGCAGCTGGAATCAAGTGCAGGTTTATTGAGTAATCCAAAAGATGTAAACCGTGTAACAGTCCGAAGTCGAAAGCCAGTAATCCAGTAAAAGATGGTCAACCAAATGAAGAGCATCGAGTTAAAGCCGTAAACAGAGTAAACAAAGCAATGGTCATACATAATAGCAAAAACACAAAGGTAATCCTATAACACTTAGAATCGCAAATGAACTGGCAAGACCTCGCGAGGAACAAATGGAACTGGAGCATTAAATAGTCTAGTAATGACTAATTTGACAAATGTCAGATAAATTCAGGTGACGGTGCCCCTGGATGGCGCAGGGTTGACAATCTTTATTTATAAAGATTTAGTGTTACTCAGTGGATTGCGACTCCCACACAGCTGACATGATTTCCATTAGCTCATAGACAGTAAAAAAAGGAAAATTGGGAAGTGCATAAGAAGTTCACAACCAATAGGTCAAAAGTTCAACCTACAGCTCACATGCTCAAACCACAGTTCACTGTCTTAGTCAGACCTCTTGTTAACATGATTAAAAAAATACAGTTTGATATAACTACTGTTGATCTCTCAAGAGAATCCACCGCTGTGGCTTCCTATTAGTAGCACCATGCTGGATGTACCTATTTAAAGTGCCACTAAAAAGGTAAGAAAACCACTGAGTTTTCATATAAGGACGCTGTTATTGACCTAATGGTCACTAAATGATGCTTCTTGCACAAAGCAATAGTTTGGTTATCAGATCAACTTGCTTTCGGCCAGTGTTCGGCCATTCGTTTCCGTGTTCATAGTTGGTGCAGAAAGACTATTCCATTAGACCTATTTTTGTCTCTTGCATCATTTAGCATAACTGATTGTTTATCATTTGTAAATTCTGATTGTTTATCATTTGTGGCAACCATGTTACCAAAGTCATACATTACAAACACACTATAAACTGGACTTGAGAGTGCTTTGAGTGGTGCTGAAGTAGGCTAAAGTGTTTCATTTCCAAATATATTGCTTGTATTTGAAACAATGTTTTATCTTACGTAAGGGGGAAGAAGGCCGAATGTTACTGAAATTGAAAATGGGTCAGTTTTTTAAATATTATAAATAGCCTGTTCCTTGATTAGTGTTCTCTCTTAGCTGTAAAATTTTAACATAACTTTAATAAGTATCATTTTGGATCATGTTCATTTCAGCTATGTGAGACAAAATAAGAAAAAAAAAATCCAGGAAATCACATTGTAGGATTTTTAAAGAATTTAATTGTAAATTATGGTGGAAAATAAGTATTTGGTCACCAACAAACATGCAAGATATCTGACTCTCACAGACCTGTAACTTCTTTAAGAAGCTCTTCTGTCCTCCACTCATTACCTGTATTAATGGCACCTGTTTGACCTCGTTATCTGTATAAAAGACACCTGTCCAAACAATCAGACTCCAAACTCAACCATGGCCAAGACCAAAGAGCTGTGGAAGGACACCAGGAAGAAAATTGTAGACCTGCAGCAAGCTGGGAAGAGTGAATCTACAATAGGCAAGCAGGTTGGTGTGAATAAATCAACTATGGGAGCAATTGTAAGAAAATGGAAGACATGCAAGACCATTGATAATCTCCCTCGATCTGGGGCCCCATGCAAGATCTCATCCCGTGGGGTCAAAATGATCACAAGCAAAAATCCCAGAACTACACGGAGGGATCTGATGAATGACCTGTAGAGAGCTGGGACCAAAGTAACAAAAACTACCATCAGTAACACACTACGCCAAGAGGGACTCAGATTCTGCCGGGCCAGGCGTGACCCCCTGCTTAAGCCAATACGTGTCCAGGTCCACCTGAAGTGTGCCAGAGAGCATATGGATGATCCGGAAGAGGATTGGAAAAATATCATGTGGTCAGATGAAACCAAAATAGAACTTTTGGGTAAAAACTCAATTGGAGGAAGAAGATTGCTGTGTTGCATCCCAAGAACACCATACCTACTGTGAAGCAGGGGGTGGAAACATCATGCTTTGGGGCTGTTTTTTAACAAAAAGGACAGGACGACTGATCCGAGTTAAGGGAAGAATTAACGAGGCCATGTATAGTGAGATATTAAGCTAAAATCTCCTTCCATCAGTGAGAGCATTGAAAATGGAACATGGCTGGGTGTTCCAGCATGACAATGATCCCAAACACACTGCTTGGGCAACGAAGGAGTGGCTCAGTAAAAAGCATTTCAATGTCCTAGAGTGGACTAGCCAGTCTCTAGACCTCAACCCCATAGAAAATTTGTGGAGGTAGTTGAAAGTTCGTGTTGCCCCAAAACATAACTGCTCTAGAGGAGATCTGCATGGAAGAATGAGCCAAAATACCAGCTACAATGTGTGCAAACCTGGTGAAGACTTACAGGAAACATTTGACCTCTGTCATTGTCAATAAAAGGTTATGTTACAAAGTATTGAGTTGAACTTTTGTTATTGACCAAATACTTATTTTCCACCATAATTTACATTAAATTCTTTAAAAATCCTACAATGTGATTTCCTGGATTTTATTTTTCTCATTTTGCCTCTCATAGCTGCAGTGTACCTATGATGAAAATTACAGACCTCTCTCATCTTTCTAAGTAGCAGAACTTGCATAATCAGTGGCTGACAAAATACTTTTCTGCCCCACTGTGTATATATATATGTCACGCGCCACGGCACTCTGTCACTCTGATCGCGTTCAGCTGTGGGGCTTCTTACAAAAGCGCGCTCATGAGAGACTCACCTGGCGGATTATTGGTGTTCCCACGCCAGTCGCGTCCCGACGCGTCTCACTCCATGCCATTTATTCTACTCGTCGTCCAGGCTATTGCGTCCCTACGCGTATCTTCCTTGCCCCTCCGCCTTCGTCCGTGTCCGTCGTGCCGTGCATGTTCAGGTATTGCTCCTTTTAGCTCCCTTCCGTGTTTTTGTTAATTGCCACCTGTTTTGGGACCTCGGTCTTGTTTATGTTACCTACCTGTTTTCAGTTTATGTTCACACCCGTTTCTGGCTTCGGTCTAGTTTATGTTCAACCCGTATTTCGGCTCTGCCTATTTTCTGTTGTTTATGCCATTAATAAACCCCTTTCTTTTGAACATGCGTTCGTCTCGCCTTCGTCCCTCGCCTTACTGTCCGTTACAGAATAACCCGCCGACATGGAGACGGCAGGTTCTCCTACCTCTCCTTTTCTCCTCGGCCGTTTCAATGGCGATCTTGCCTCCTGCCGGCCGTTCGTTGAACGGTGCATGCATCGTTTTGATTTCCTCCCTTTTGAATCCGAGTATGCCAAACTTTCCTTTTTAGTTCTCCACCTTGCCAGTGAAGCCCTAACTTGGGCCACCCAGCTTTGGCCGATGCTCAAAGCAGGAACCTCGGGACAGTTCCTGGAGATGCTGGAGTTTTGCTTTGGCTCCCCATGGGTTGCACGGGCACCAAAGCCACGGGTTCGGGTTTTTCCCTGCAGGCTTACTCCGCAAAGGAACCACAGATGTCCTGTGACATGGCCCTATGCGATTGCTCTGTCGTTCCCGTCCGGCCTGCCTTGGCTGGTCACGTGCTGGATACCCAGCTTGCCACCAGCCGGACCGCCCTAGTAAAGCGTCAGCGTACGCACATTATGTCCGGTACTCTAGTTCTTGATAGTAGTGTCCCTAAACATTCTAATCAACTGCCTGAACCTCTAGTCCTCAATAGTCACATCTCTAATCTCTCTGGTTCCATGCCTGACCCCATAGATGTCGATAATCCGGTCTCTAACCGCCCTGATTCCGTATCCGGCCCTCCAGTTCCCGATAGTCGTGTTTCTAGCCACTCTGGTTCCATATCCGAACGTCTAGTGGTGGGTAAACGGGAGTCAGACCAAACTAGACCCGTGTGCTCAACAGAGGCCTTTCCAGAGGCCGTGTGCTCAACAGAGGCCTTTCCAGAGGACGTGTGCTCAATAGAGACCTTTCCAGGGGCCGCCCGCTCATCAGAGGCTTTGCCAGAGGCCGCCCGTCCTACAGAGGCCTTTCCAGAGGCCGTGTGCTCAACAGAGGCCTTTCCAGAGGCCGTGTGCTCAACAGAGGCCTTTCCAGAGGCCGTGTGCTCAACAGAGGCCTTTCCAGAGGCCGTGTGCTCAACAGAGGCCTTTCCAGAGGCCGCCCGTCCTTCAGAGGCTTTGCCAGAGGCCGCCCATCCTTCAGAGACTTTGCCAGAGGCCGCCCATCCTTCAGAGGCTTTGCCAGAGATCGTCTCTTCCGCAGAGACCCGTCCAGAGAACGTCTCTTCCGCGGAGACCCGTCCAGAGAACGTCTCTTCCGCGGAGACCCGTCCAGAGAACGTCTCTTCCGCGGAGACCCGTCCAGAGAACGTCTCTTCCATGGAGACCCATCCAGAGAACGTCTCTTCCGCGGAGACCCGTCCAGAGAACGTCTCTTCCGCGGAGACCCGTCCAGAGAACGTCTCTTCCGCGTAGACCCGTCCAGAGAACGTCTCTTCTGCGTAGACCCTTCCAGAGACTATCTCCTCAGGGGAGACCCTTCCAGAGACTGTCTCCTCTAGGGAGACCCATCACGTCGTCGACACCGCTCTCCAGCCTCACATCGTCGACTCCGCTCGCCGGCCTCACGTCGTCGACTCCGCTTGCCGGCCTCACGTCGTCGACTCCGCTTGCCAACCTCACGTCGTCGACGCCGCTCTCCAGCCTCACGTCGTCATCGACGCCGCTCTCCAGCCTCACGTCATCATCGACGCCACTCTCAAGCCTCACGTGATCATCGACGCCGCTCTCCAGCCTCACGTCGTCATTGACGCCGCTCTCCAGCCATCCAACTGTTGGCAGTCCCCTCCTGGGGTCCGCCCGGCGAGGAGACCGCCTGAAACGGAACTGTGCCCGGGGGTCCGTCTTGGGAGTCCTAGCTCCGTCTTGGACTCCTTGGGGGGGGGCTCTGTCATGCGCCACGGCAGCGCGCAGCGCTGCACAGACCAATCAGGAAGCCCCATCGCGATCACTCTGATCGCGTTCAGCTGTGGGGCTTCCTACAAAAGCGCGCCCGTGAGAGACTCACCTCGCGGGTTATTGGTGTTCCCACGCCAGTCGCATCCCGACGCGTCTCACTCCATGTCATTTATTCCACTTGTCGTCCAGGCTATCGCGTCCCTACGTGTATCTTCCTTGCCCCTCCACCTTCGTCCGTGTCCGTCGTGCCGTGCATGTTCAGGTATTGCTCCTTTTAGCTCCCTTCCGTGTTTTTGTTAATTGCCACCTGCTTTGGGACCTCGGTCTCGTTTATGTTACCTACCTGTTTTCAGTTTATGTTCACACCTGTTTCTGGCTTCGGTCTAGTTTATGTTCAACCCGTATTTCGGCTCTGCCTATTTTCTGTTGTTTATGCCATTAATAAACCCCTTTCTTTTGAACATGCGTTCGTCTCGCCTTCGTCCCTCGCCTTACTGTCCGTTACAGAATAACCCGCCGACATGGAGACGGCAGGTTCTCCTACCTCTCCTTTTCTCCTCGGCCGTTTCAATGGCGATCTTGCCTCCTGCCGGCCGTTCGTTGAACGGTGCATGCATTGTTTTGATTTCCTCCCTTTTGAATCCGAGTATGCCAAACTTTCCTTTTTAGTTCTCCACCTTGCCAGTGAAGCCCTAACTTGGGCCACCCAGCTTTGGCCGATGCTCAAAGCAGGAACCTCGGGACAGTTCCTGGAGATGCTGGAGTTTTGCTTTGGCTCCCCA
>JAJAGP010001683.1:162500-169160 GCA_025084515.1 Ancistrus triradiatus | reverse complement strand
TGCAGTGCCAGGCGTGTCCCCCTGCTTAAGCCAGTGCGTGTCCAGGCCCGTCTGAAGTTTGCCAGAAAGCATATAGATGATCCAGAAGAGGACTGGGAATTTTTTGGTAAAAACTCAACTCACCGTGTTTGGAGGAAGAAGAATTCTGAGTTGCGCCATACCTACTGTGAATCATGGGGGTGGAAACATCATGCTTTGGGGCTGTTTTTCTGCAGGGAAGAATGAACGGGGCCATGTATCGTGAGATTTTAAGCCAAAACCTCCTTTCATCAGTGAGAGCATGGAAGATGGAACGTGGCTGGGTCTTCCAGCATGACAATGATCCCAAACACACTGCTCGGGCAACGAAGGAGTGGCTCCATAAAACCATTTCAAGGTCCTGAAGTGGCCTAGCCAGTCTCCAGACCTCAACCCCATAGAAAATTTGTGGAGTGAGTTGAAAGTCCGTGTTGCTCAGAAACAGCCCCAAAACATCACTACTATAGAGGAGATCTGCGTGGAGGAATGGGCCAAAATACCAGCTACAGTTTGTGCAAGACTTACAGGAAACGTTTGACCTCTGTCATTGCCAACAAAGGTTATGTTACAAAGTATTGAGTTGAACCAAATTTATTGACCAAATACTTATTTTCCACCATAATTTACAATTAAATTCTTTAAAAATCCTACAATGTGCTTTCCTGGATATTTTGTTCTCATTTTGTCTATGTTGAAATATTGTGTACCTATGATGAAAATTGCAGACCTCTCTCATTTTTCTAAGTAGGAGAACTTGCACAATCAGTGACTGACTAAATACTTTTTTGCCCCACTGTAACTGCTTGCCGAGATTAGCAGCTATCCAACATTTCTATCTTAATGCATTATTTTTGGTCAATGAGTATATTTTATTATATTATATTATTTATTGAAGAAAATTATCCACTATTACATATATGTGGGTGTCAAAAGTATGTGAATCTTTGCTTTCAATTCCTGGTGTGACACTCTTGTGCAGCAGTAATTACATGTAGACATTTCCAGTTACTTTTTGATCAGTACTGTACATCAGCTTGAAGGAATTTTAACCTATTCCTCTGTACAGAACTGCTTCAATTCTGTGATGATGGTGAGTTTTTCCATAACATTTCTGTTGGAATAAAAGCAAAACTCAGACCCGGGCATTTCAAAACTTTAACTTTATTCTTCTTTAACCATTCTTTGGTGGTACTTGTGTACTTTGGGCTGTTTTATTGCTGCATGACTTATAGTATCTTTAGATTCAGTTCAAGTTCAGTTATCTGTTGAGAATTCATTGTTCCATCAAATGATGTCATGCTGCCCAGGCCTAGATGCAGCAAAACAGGACCAAACCATAATACTTTTTCACACATGGGATGATGTTCTTATGCTGGAATTCCATTTTTCCTCTGTACAGACATCATGCTGCTCATTTAAACCTTATTTAAAAGTTATTTTTTGGTCTCATCCATCCACAGAATAGTTTTCCTATAGCCTTCTGGCTTGTCAACATGATCTTCAGCAGACTACAGACAGGCAACAATGTTCTGTTTGGTTTGCAATGGTTTTCACCTTGCAAACCTGCCATGCACACCACTGTTGTTTTTCCTGATTTTTGAACTCATGAACATTAGCCAATGAGGGAGGTCTTTAGTTGCTTAGAAGTTACCCTGGATTATTTTGTGACCTTGCAGACTATTACATGCAGTTAGCTTGGAATGATATTTGTTGGTAAGAGTAACAATGTCTTGAATTTGTTTTGCCACTTTGTTCATGCCATTATACACTTCTTCAAACATGTGTTGTGAAAATCTGACTTTGAAGGACACCAGATGTTTAAATACAACAGGGTGCCCACTTAGACCTAATTGTCATGTCATTGATTGAAAACACATGATCTCTGATTTTACCTTCAAGTTAACTGCTAATCCTAAGGGTCCACATATTTTTGCCATTCACAGATATGTAATACTGGATCATTTTCCTCAATATAAATGAAAAGTATAATATTTTTGTCTCATTTGTTTAATTTGGGTGTCTCATTGTACTTTCTAGACTTGTGTGAAAATTGGATTATGTTTCAGTTCATATTATGCAGCTATAAGTTTTAACCCCCCCACCACAAAAAATTAAAAAAGTTATTAAAACATTCTTAATTAGGCATTCATAAACAATTAGACATTTTCAAGCATCCCTTCAAGCATTTTCCCTGTAGGAATGTGATTTTACAACTTCTGTTAAAAAGAAGAATGAGACATTTATTTTCTGATAAGTATAGACTATTATTAGCCTGTGTCTGATACACTTATACCAGTACAATATACAGTGCCTTGCAAAAGTATTTGGCACCCTTGAACTTTTCAACCTTTTGCCACATTTCAGGCTTTAAACATAAAGATTTGAAATTGAATTTTTTTGTGAAGAATCAACAACAAGCGGGACACAATCGTGAAGGGGAAAAAAATTTACTGGATATTTTAAACTTTTTTTAGAAATAAAAAACTGAAAAGTGGGGCGTTCAAAATTATTCAGCCCCTTTACTTTCAGTGCAGCAAACTCACTCCAGAAGTTCAGTGAGGATCTCTGAATGATCCAATGTTGACCTAAATGACTGATGATGATAAATAGAATCCACCTGTGTGTAATCAAGTTTCCGTATAAATGCACATGCTCTTTGATAGTCTCAGAGTTCTGTTTAAAGCGCAGAGAGCATCATGAATTGGATACAAAGAGTTTCCCAAGCTCTAAACATCTCAAGGAGCACTGTGCAAGCGATCATATTGAAATGGAAGGAGTATCAGACCACTGCAAATCTACCAAGACCCGGCCGTCCCTCTAAACTTTTAGCTCAAACAAGGAGAAGACTGATCAGAGATGCAGTCAAGAGGCCCATGATCACTCTGGATGAACTGCAGAGATCTACAGCTGAGGTGGGAGACTCTGTCCATAGGACAACAATCAGTCGTACACTGCACAAATCTGGCCTTTATGGAAGAGTGGCCAGAAGAAAGCTATTTCTCAAAGATATCCATAAAACGTTTGCCACAAGCCACCTGAGAGACACACCAAACATGTGGAAGAAGGTGCTCTGGTCAGACAAACATTTTGGCCACAATGCAAAACGTTATGTTTTGCGTAAAAAAGCAACACAGCTCATCAACCTAAACACACCATCCCCACTGTCAAACATGGTGGTGGCAGCATCATGGTTTGGGCCTGCTTTTCTTCAGGGAAGATGTATAAAATTGATGGGAAGATGGATGGAGCCAAATACAGGACCATTCTGGAAGAAAACCTGTTGGAGTCTGCAAAAGACCTGAGTCTGGGACGAAGATTTATCTTCCAACAAGACAATGATCCAAAACCTAAAGCAAAATCTACAATGGAGTGGCTCACAAATAAACGTATCCAGGTGTTAGAATGGCCAAGTCAAAGGCCAGACCTGAATCCAATCGAGAATCTGTGGAAAGAGCTGAAAACTGCTGTTCACAAACGCTCTCCATCCAACCTCACTGAGCTCGAGCTGTTTTGCAAGGAAGAATGGGCAAAAATTTCATTCTCTCGATGTGCAAAACTGATAGAGACATACCCAAAGCGACTTGAAGCTGTAAGCGCAGCAAAAGATGGCACTACAAAGTATTAACGCAAGGGGGACGAATCATTTTGCACGCCCCACTTTTCAGTTTTTTATTTCTAAAAAAAGTTTAAAATATCCAATAAATTTTGTTCCACTTCATGATTGTGTCCCATTTGTTGTTGATTCTTCACAAAAAATTACAATTTCATATCTTTATGTTTAATGCCTGAAATGTGGCAAAAGGTTGAAAAGTTCAAGAGGGCCGAATACTTTTGCAAGGCACTGTACATATTGCACCACCACCATGCCACTGCTGTGCTGAGAATGATCTGCAATCAAAATAATACATGCTCTGTGGTAGATCTGACCAACAGGGTGAAAGCAGGCTACCAACGTTTGCAGAGCAACATATGGACTATGGTCTTATAGAGCTACAAATTGCACCTATATGGTAAGTGAAGCTGATAAAATGAACAATGAGTGAAGAAATATAGAGGTGGTTTTAACAGCTTCAGTTCAATTATTTCCCTCATTACACAAATTATGGACTATAGGGAGTAAAAAAAATTTCAGACATAGAAGTCATTATGCTGAAGTAGGTCTGAGATCTCTTTGTATTAAACTGTTTATAACACAATTTATCTGCCCAGAAGTAACCAGCTGTTCAAGGTATACAGTGGGGCAAAAAAGTATTTAGTCAGCCACTGATTGTGCAAGTTTTCCTACTTAGAAAGATGAGAGAGCTCTGTAATTTTCATGTAAACAAAATGTCATCAAGACAATACGGATAGCAGTTTGTCATCTTAAAACCCATAGATGGGAGGAGGGAGTAGGGAGACATTTTGGTACTGGCATCTTTCAGAGATTCAAAGTAGCATCATCCTCTAAATTCTGACCTGTGAGGTCATAAAATGAACAGATGTTGGTCAGATAGGCATTAAATGGCAAAAACCCCTGTTAAGTGGGGCAAAAAAGTATTTAGTCAGCCACGGATTTTGCAAGTTCTCCTACTTAGAAAGATGAGAGAGGTCTGTAATTTTCATCATAGGTACACTTCAACTAGGAGATACATAAAAATGGGGAAAAAACTTCAGCAAATCACATTGTAGCATTTTTAAAGAATTTAATTGTAAATCATGGTGGAAATAAGTATTTGGTCACCCACAAACAAGCAAGATTTCTGGCTCTCACAGACCTGTAACTTCTTCTTTAAGAAGCTCTTCTGTTCTCCACTCGTTACCTGTATTAATGGCACCTGTTTGACCTCGTTATCTGTATATATAAAAGACACCTGTCCACAGCCTCAAACAGTCAGACTCCAACCACAAAAGTTCAACTCAATACTTTGTAACATAAACTTTGAATTCAATGACAGAGGGCAAACTTTTCCTGTAAGTCTTCACCAGGTTTGCACACACTGTAGCTGGTATTCTGGCCCATTGCTCCATGCAGATCTCCTCTAGAGCAGTGATGTTTTGGGGCTGTCGTTGGGCAACACGGACTTTCAACTCCCTTCACGAATTTTCTATGGGGTTGAGGTCTGGAGACTGGCTAGGCCACACAATCAGTGGCTGACTAAATACGTTTTTGCCCCACTATATGTGGCAGCAGTTGGCCACATATAATAATATAATAATATTTTGACATATAGGAAATACTATTAAATAATTAAAAAAAACCATAACCTTAAGTGGAAATTGGAAATATTTTGTTTTACAGCAGGCTATATTGAAATTATAAATATACTTACCTTTTATAATAGTATTTGGGCATCTTTTTTGACATTAATCTGTCGTTTTATAGAATATTGCTTTTTTAAGCAAGAGTAAACCCTTAAATACCCAGCATTGCCTGTAAAATTATTATATTCCACTTGATCCACTGATCCAAAATTAACAGTTTGTTGCTGTGTTATGAACCACTTTTATCTTTTTATTGTAGGTAATAATACACAAGTTCTAAAGGTTAATAAAGTTTTATTATTTTAAGTGTCCTTAGTTGTACTATTGCAGCATATACGTTTTAGACATTCTTTAATTGTTTTAAATGAGGAAACATTAAGAGACAGCATTTCAATATCTAAAATGGATACTATAATAGTATTTTAATTATGAGTATTAACTGTAGGTCTATGAGTTGGTTCATTTGTTATTTTACAGTTATTCCTTACATTATATTTCCGAATGAATGCTATAGTTCACAAGATATTCCGTAGTTAAATGTGGTGGCATAGTGGTTAAGGTGCAGGACTATGAACCAGAAGGTCCAGGGATCAAATCCCACCTCAGCCAAGCTGCCACTGTTGGGTCCTTGAGCAAGACCCTTAACCCACAATTGCTTGGATTGTAATACTGTACCAATTGTAAGTCGCTCTGGATAAGGGCGTCTGCTAAATGCTGTAAATGTAAATGTTAAAGTAATAAATGACATTTAACCATTAAGTGAAAAAGTATGTGGTATTTTTAAAATATATATTACTATGTCAGTCTTACTCAAACCTAAACTTTACACCAGTGTTCAAAACGTTATGAACAACCAGGATTTTGGTTTAGTAAACTGAGTCTGAGCAGTTACCAAACGTTTGGTAGAGACTTTGTTTCTTAAAACGATGTTACAAATTGATCTCTGTTAATGCGTTTTAGCCTGTTTGATAGTTCCCCCCAAATATGACTTGACGGTTTGAAATTTGTCCATCGCATTACAAAGCCTTAATAAAACGTTGAAGGAGGTAAAATACGTGTTCGTTTTTAAAAATATATATATTTCGTTTATTTAATCCATACAAACGTGTACAAAAGAAGAATCATACTCTTATAAGAGCAATAATACAGAAAGTTCTTAAATATATAACTATCTATTAATTAAATATTTGTTCTCTGACAGAGAGACGTGAAAAGAGATTGGATTCTGTGTTACTTCAGATGGGCTATATACAAAACGCAATGTTGGATGGTAAAGTCACTGGAATGATTTTTGGCCGTGCAGGGAGTCATCGATGTCAACATCCGAGTCCTCGGAGAAATCATGTTCATTCTCGTCTCCTTCATCCTCGCGGCCCTGAGATCCCGGGCTTTTTGGTGGTA